>PVJL010004545.1:0-57625 GCA_004026885.1 Lyroderma lyra
GAAGTGACGGAGGGAAGAAGGGAGAGAGCGAGGGAGATAGAGAACGAGGGAGGGAGGGAGGGTGAGAGACTAAGGCCTGGGCTTCTCCACCTCTGACCTGTGTCCTCTGTCCTCATGGGTCCTGGCCTGTACCCTATCCCTGCCATCAACCTCAGCTGTGACGGCACTGGGACTGCTTCCAGAGATTCCCTGTGAACTACAGGCATTCTCTTGGGGCCCCTGACACGCAAACAGATGAAGCTTCTTATTCCCTCACCTCCCCACCTGACCTTTCCAGACCAAACACTGTCCAGCCCCGCTCCCTGACATACTTTTTCTACATTTGCTGTGTTCTGTGCTTGCAAGATGCTATTCCCATTTTTGGAGGGGCAAACTAGTAATCATTCAAAACTCAAGAACAACTGTGAAGCTTTTCGTGACCCCTCCCTGTCCACAATACCAAGTTAGGCACTCCTTTGTGCTGCCACTGAGCCACTCAGGGACGAGGCACTGTGCACTGTGCTGGGGACACACACACGACTATGGGCTCCCCACCCTTAGGGATTCAGTGTAGGTGGGAAAACCTGAACTGATTCACTTACAAATATTAGTATGAAAGGCTCTTGGGTGAGATGTTGACTGGAGGTGATGCTCAGGAGCGCGGGCACCTCCAATCAAAAAAAAAACAAAAACATGTCCTGCTAAAGCTGACTTTGAAAAGACACACCTTCGGGGTGGTGATCCTCCACTGTGATAATATAGCCACCTGTGGATTTTGCATTGGTGATGATGGTAGCAGCATCCAGGGGTTTAATGGTAAACAGGTCAATGACACGGATAGAAATACCTGGAGAACAACAGTAACCAGCTTGGTAAGTGAAGCAGACTTAGAATAACAAGAGCAATTGGGGCACACGAGGCAGCCCAAATCCTACCTTCCCCAGCTGGAACTTCAACATCTAGCAACAACCAACTCACCTTGCTGGCAGAGATCCTTGGCAGCTTCTAAGACTTCATGCAGAGTAACTCCAGCTCCAATAACTGTGACCTTATCATTGACACTGTGGCGGATGACCTGGTATTGCACACCGAAACCAAAGCGCCATGGTTACTGCACACAGAATGCATCTCAAAGTGGATGCAGTGCTCTTTGATCCTACCAATTTCAGTCCTTAATAATTCACTATAAAAAGGCTGAAATCAGCACACTGACAAACAAGGACATGTTCTTTTTGATAAGCCTCGCTTCATGTTTGTTTTACAAATTCACCTACCCTTCCTTATGATTTTCAATGCCAAATTACTAAGTTTTTATAAAATGCATATACAAAACGATCCTTTAACAAATAAGGTGGATTTCAAACTGGGATATGAAAGTCAGAGAGCCAGAAGTGAGTTGTATAGCCCTTGTGCTCCAGAGCATGGACTCATACCCACTGAGAGATCTCGAAAGACATCATCTCTGGACTGCTTGAACATCTTGCTGGGATATGCACATAGATTGGACTTCACTGATGAACATATTAATGGGAACCACTGTGGCACATTTGTGACATGCTCTGTGCCAAGCACCTTGCACGTCGCAAGTGCCCTATAAGGCCTGTGAATAAGTGTGCCCTTTCTGTGGCCAAGGAAAGTGAATCTCAGAGCAGGAGGAACTTGCCCAGGGCTGAAACAAGCAGCCAGGCACATCAGATGTCAAAGCCCACACTCTCAACCATGTGCTATTCTGTAAGCAAAGACAGGAACCACCTGGCCTTTCGCACAGAGTCTGGTTTCCTCCAAAGCCCCTCCAACCAAAGGGATCTGGAATTAGTCATTTTGGCCCTCTGTATAGGCTTCCCTATAGCTTAAGAATCACTACTGACATTATAGATATTCAGGGCTTCTAAGCCATCCATTGTCTGAGAATGTCCTAGTCCTTTTCATATATGAGGGCTGTCTAGAAAGTACCCAGTCAATGTAATATGAAAAATAGAGGCATTTACGGCTGGATTTTTTTCTGGACAGCCCTTGTACACACACACACACACACACACACACACACACACACACAGAGCCCTATGTCCCCTTTGCAAAACCCAGCCCTTGAGTTATCCATGCCATGTGTATTTAACTCACATCAGTTACCATCAGGACATTGAGTTCATCTTACCAAGGCAGGGCAAATATGAGGTGGAGTGGGGTGGGGGAGACAGGAGAGACATGAGAAAGCTCTGCAGACCATATGACTATCATCGAGATCCACCCCCTTCATATACCCCAGAGGCAAACATATGGCCTTGAGTTTAAATGTGGGAGTACACAGACCAATAGAACCTGTAGTTAACACTGAAGGTGAATACTGCAGCTTTTCCATTCAGTGTTGGCCAGCTACCTACTGGCAGGCCATGGACTGTTCTGGGTACATCTGCCTTATTACATACAGCACTGAAGCCATTCAGCAATCAGACACAGTCATTCTGGGCACTAGCAACTCCAAATTCTATAGCAGCCTAGCCCTTATCAATCAAGTTGGATGTTACCTGTTGCTTCTTCAAGAGTGGCTATTGGGCTTTCACATATTTAAGAAAAGTATTAAATGATATTCTAAAAGGCTTATAAAAGTAGGGCATAAAACTCTCCTATGCAGTATGATCTCAACCGTGTAAAATATACACATGTGCCTAGAAAAACACAAGCAGCACATACCAAAATGCCTGTGAGCCCTGCTCTCTAGGTGGTGTTACTCAGTTTCTCCACAGAAAGACTCTGCTGGTTTTCCAGAGGCAGAGCCCCAAAAAGCAGGGACAGAGGTGGAGTCGCTGCCTAGGCTTGGATCCTGGTCTTGCTGCTCACTGTGAAGCTTGAGCATGCTGCTCACCTCAGAGCCTCGTCTACAAAACAGGGCTGCTAACAATCCGTGCTTCTAGGGCTTATGTAAGAACACAGGAACTAGGAAGTGCCTAGCATGCCAGTCTCTATCAGCAGGCCTGCAGGTGAGGCCAAATCCAATATGTAAAACCCATCTCAGGGCCACACAATGGCCAGCAGCAAGATGGTTCATGTTTGCTTTTATTCCTGGCCTTCAATGTACAAAACTGGAACCTAACAGATCTATTATTCCTTTGAAATGGATTCTATTATTTAGTTTAGCTTGAGGCTATGATAAATTACAGCCAAGAACTCAAGTGCCTTCAAGTTGTTATTGCCTTATCTTTAAGAGTTCAACAAAGAGAGACTCCACTTGGAAAGTTCAGTTCAGGCTGATAATGGTACATGTTCCTTCCTGAGGGACAGCAGGCACGACTCACAGTGATTTTTTTTTTAAACTAAAACAAAGAAAGGAGAAAGCCTGGACTGTCGGGTTACCTAGTGCTAGCTTTAGAACAGTTCTCTGCATGTGAAATGACACTAGAAGACACTGGAGAACTTCAAGCCTTACCTTGGCCTTTCCAATATGAAAACTGTCTTGTGGGGTATAAATAACAGCAGTTTCGGGTCGGCTGGTCCGAATGTAGCACACTCCCTAGGGTATGAACAAAAACCAGAGCTACAGTTTAGAAATTCAAACTCAATTTCCAACTAATCTTTAAAAAGGAGGGCGGGTAAGACTATACAGTTTGGCATCCCTCTGCACTGTCTTCCTTGAAAACGTTCATGTGCTATGTGCTTAATCACTTTTTGGGGGGTAATGGTGCTATTTTTAAAAGGACTCCTACAACCAAATTTTCTATAATACATATGTATTACCTTTATGTTAAGAAAAAATGGGGAAAAGCCAACCCTCAGTATCAAACTAGCAGCAGAGCTCAGAAGCATTTTCTGTGGGAACCAGCGTCCCCTTAGAACCACCTTGGTATTGGCCGCCAGGAACACAGCATGCTCCATTGAGATGGCATCACTTGGGTAGAAAATGGTGCAGTTGGGAATGGTTCGGAACATGGCCAGATCCTCCAGGGCCATCTGGGAGGGGTTGCTGTTACCTGGGAAAACAAAGCCATGGCCCAACAAAAACATGAGCAACACCAAGATAGGGCCTTGCCCTCTGCTGGATAAGCAACAGCTCTTATTTGCCACACAGGAGGCCCACAAAACTTGTGTAGCAGAACCGTACAAAACTGTCCAATATTATGTCAATATAATGCCTTATAATGATAACGACCTGTCATACATCTGTCTCCTTCGAGACATCACCGTAACACCAGGTATGGCTCCTTATTGACCTTCCAGATCAACAAACCATCAGTCTCTTTTGGGCCCTGACCCTCACCAACCCCTGGCACTTAGTCACTGCTGTCCAAGGTGACTTGATGCTCTCTCTTCTCCTTGAGCAGCAGTGGCTGCGTTGGCCCTTCCAAGTCTCTGCCCTTATTCCCTTCCCCTTAAGACGGTCCCCTCAGGCTCTGTCCTCCTCTGCTCTTTTATCTTCTCCATCAAGAGCCTGGGGGTTTTAAGTTGAAGTGGTCTTATTTATTCACTACTCAAGGCCTTCAAAGTATTAGTAGCTGAGTATAACACACCTTGGGGGTACCCTTGTGGAGCCATTGTAACTAAGGGAGCCTTAGTGTGTGTTTCGGAACAGAAATGCTGTAAAAAGAGAAAGCCCAATGTACACCAGGGTGGCCTAACTCTTCCTGCTAGGAAGGGGGCTGTGGCTGTGCACACTTCCTTGCCTGGGACAATTATCTAATCTCAGAACTCCCAGCTCTTCTGGGTTGGACCTAGAGCCACTTCTCCACTTAGCTGACTTATTTTGAAACCTTTACTGTATCCAGACCCAGGCAAAGATTTGCTCAGACCTTCCCCTCTCCTCACACCGCTCTCCCCCTGGGTCTGACCCATCCAGAGACTTCTTAGCCAGTCTAGTTTTCCCAGGGAGTCCTAGAGATGACTCCCAAATGTGTACTTCCAGCCCTCCCCTCCGCTCCCCGCTGGCATTCTAGCAGCAAATGAAATCTGTCACATCTACCTAGGACTGCTGCTCCACACCCCACCATAGGCACATCAGGTGCCTCATCTTTCCCAAGTCCTCATTTTTATCATTTATGAACATATGACTCCCTGACATTTCCCAGGCAATTTTAGATTTCTCCATCTGTCAGCAATGTGACTTCTTTTTTTGCTTTGTCAGATTCACTCTCATTTTCTAGCCACAGCTAATACACACTGTATTTCAATCCTCTTCCTGGCTTCCTCATTTCCCGTTGTTCCCACCTAGCTCATCCTGCCTAGTTTATGCCTAGAGAGCAGTGTCTTCCTCAGCCTTGTTCCCTGGCATCAGGATCTCAAAGCTTGCCATTCCATACAACCAGCCTGCTCTTCCCAGGCAGAGCCCTGGCAGGCTGTACTCACTTCCCTGTGTCCATGCTGCTTGTCCCCACTTAGACTAAGGCAACCACACCAGAGCAGAAAGGAATTCTGTAATGCTGGGGCGGCCCTATTCACTATTCATATCCAGTATGATAGGCTAGATACATGAGAGGCACTCAGGACAGATCATTATTTCTAAATGACTGCAAGAGTGGGCATTTTACAGTAATATCAAGAGATCGGCTCAAGTGTTACCCAGCGTATCTGGAACTTTTAATATACAATATGGCTTTTAAAAACTTACAAATAATCAAACATTATAAAACTCTAAGCACACTGACAATTCAACTGCTTACATACTTATCTCTCCCTGTAAAGTAGAAAGGCTATCGCGATGATGGCATTGAGAACTCATACCAACAGATATTCCGCAGTGTGATCCAATAAGGTTGATGTTGGTTTTAGATATGGCTCCCATCCGGATCTGATCAAATGCTCGGGTCAAAAAGGCAGCAAAGGTGCAAGCAAAAGCAACGGTCCGACCATGGGTGGTACATCCCAGTGCCACACTCACCTGTAACACCAAGAAGGTGAATCAGAACACCCCTGAACCCCACCCCATCATGCCTAACTGCCCCCTGCCCCTTATCTAGTGTAGATTGCTCGAGTCCCACGATAACCCCTGCTTAGCACCACCCCCACCACCTCACACTACTCTCAGGCACATAACCAGGAAAATGCTCCTCCTAGCAGGTGTAGAAGCCACCCCTCAGACTCTGCCAGGCTACTCTCTACCCATTTCTCTGGAGGCGTTTTTCCCCTTGCAGTTCCTTTGCTTTTATAAATGGAAAGAAAAACTGTAAGGTGGGCTGGGCCTTCCATGTCTGTTGGGCCACTGTTAATCAGTGAGAAGACACAAGAGGGTCACTCACAGCATACGCACCATGTTTTGCTCAGCAACAAAACACTCAATGAAGCGCTCTGGGTGCTCCTTCTTGAATAGCTCAGAGTAGGTGGAGTTCTTGGTATCACTGTCTAGCACAATGACTCTATCGTGTGCATAGCCCAGCTTAGCCAGAGCCAAACCACAAGCTTTCTGAGTAGCTACCTGAAAGAGTCAAACAGTAGAGTTTTTAAAAGAATGGATTTAGGATGAAGGTGATATTTTGTAGAATTAAAATTATCATCTATCTTTCATTATTTTAAAAAAATTTCAATGATAGCTGGCATTCAATATTATTTTATATTAGTTTCAGGTGTACAGCATAATGGTTAGACATTTGTATATAATTTATGAAGTGATCCCCCTGTAAGTCTAGTACCCACCTGGCAGCATAGATAGTTATTACATTATTATTGACTATGTTCTCTCTGCTGTATTTTATATCCCTGTAACTATACTGTAACTACCACTTTGTACTTCTTAATCCCTTCATTTTTTTAACCCATCCCCTAATTCCTCTTCCATCTGGTAACCATCAGTTTATTCTCTGTATCTGAGTCTGTTTCTGTTTTGTTTGCTCATTTATTTTGTTCTTTAGTTTCCACATCTAAGTGAGATCATATGGTATTTGTCTTTCTCAGTCTGACTTATTTCACTTAACATAATATCCTCTAGGTCCACCCAAGTCGTTGCAAGTGGTAAGGTTTCATTCTTTTTATGGCCAAGTAATATTCAATTGTATACATGTATCACCTCTTCTTTATCCAATCATCTATTGATAGGCACTTATGCTGGTTCTATGTCTTGGCTATCATAAATAGCACTACAGTGAACACAGGGGTGCATATATCTTTTTGAATTAAGTGTTTTGGATTTCTTCAGATAAATGCCCAAAAGTGGAATTGCTGTGTTATAAGATAGTTCTATTTTTAATTTTTTGAGGAAACTCCATATTGTTTTCCATAGTGGCTGCACCAATTTACAATCCCATCAACAGGGATTGTAAGGGTTAGCTGTCATCTATCTTAATGAAGAAAGTAAATTTCAGATTTACCAATAATCTCCTTTAGGGTCATAAAAATGGATTACTAGCCAATATTAAATCCATACTTGGCTTACTGGGTATCAATTTATCAAAAATAAATTTATTCTTTTGTAGCATTCATATAGGTGATTAAAAATTTAAATTTCCCAAAATGTAAATGTCTCTGTGACTTTTCAGCTCTAAAACTGATTAATACTCACTGAAAAAATTAAAATATAGAACTTGAGAATCCTAATACGAATAATAGAGAATTCCATTAGAATATTAATATGTTTGAGATTGGACTGAATTTATGAATTTAGGGGAAAACTAAAATCTTTGTATACAAATATTCAGAGTAGCATGATTCACAATAGCCAAAAGGTAGAACAACCCAAATGTCCATCAATGGATACATGGATAAACAAAATGTATGGCATATCCATGAGACAGAGTATTGTACACGCCACAACATGGATGAACCTCAAGAACATTGTGCTGAGTGAAATAAACTAGACACAAAAATTCACATATTGTATAATCCAATTTATATGAAATGTCTGGAATAGGCAAATGAGTTGGTTATTAGGGGCTGGGTGGGAATGGACAGTGACTGCTAAAGGATAAGGGGTTTCTTTTTGGGCTAATGGAAATGCTATAAGATTAAATGTGGTGATGACTCCGCAATTCTATCAATATGCTAAAATCCATTGAATTGTACAATTTAAATGGGTGGATTACATAGTGAGTTATATCTCAATAAAGTTGTTATTAAAAAACAAAACAAAACAGGGAGTTCCCTGATGGTGTAGTGGCTTAAGGCTTCGGCGTTGGCGCTGTCAGCGCTGCGGCCTGGGTTCGATTCCCAGTCAGGGAGCTACCCATATACCAAAAAGCAAAAAACAAAAACAAAAACAACCAAGGTTTGCCACTTCATTTATTTATCTTTGTCATTCAAACAATCAAAAAAAATTTTTTTTTAGTTGGTTCCCTGAGCAGGTATCAAACCCAGGCCATGGCCATAAGAGTGCTGAAGTCTAACCACTACACCACCAGGGAACCACCTCAAAAATACTTTTTAAATAGGCGATTCATGTTGACAGTATAAAATTCAAGTTATGATAGGATATCAAGTGAAGACACCATCTTCTTCCCATTCTCCTGTCCTCTAGACACCCAGTTCCCCTACCCAGAGGTAAGTGGAAATCACATGTTTGTGTAGCATCCTTTCAGGAATGATGGACACAGAAATACCTGGTGAGCGTATCATATGTACAAGGCATGTGGGCTTCTTTTAGGGACATAGTTTTATCCAGTCGATCTTCTAAATGACACATTACAGCAATTGACATTTACAGGACACTTCATCCAGCAAAAAGAGACTATTCCTTCTTTGCTAGTGCACATGGAACATTCTCAAGGATAGACCACATGCTGGGACACCAAAGTAGCCTAAGCAAATTCAAGAAGATCGAAATCATACCAAGTGTATTCTCAGACCACAAAGCTTTGAAATTGGAGATCAACTGTAAAAGGAAAGCAGAAAAAAACACATATACATGGAGATTAAACAACAGCTTATTAAAAAAGGACTGGATAAAAGAATAAATAAAAGATGAGATTAAAAAATATATAGACACTAATGACAATGAAAATACAACGTATCAGAATGATTGGGACACACACAGCGAAAGTGGTAATAAGAGGGAAATTTATATCATTACAGGCCTATCTTAAGAAACAAGAAAAATCACAAGTAAACATCTTCACATCCCATCTTAAAGAACTAGAAAAAGAAGAGCAGACAAAACCCAAAGTCAGCAGAAGGAAAGAAATAATAAAAATTAAAGCAGAGCTAAACCAATTAAAGAACAGAAGGACAATAGAAAAAAATAATATTACAAAGAGCTGGTTCTTCGAGAAAGTCAACAAAATCGACAAACCCCTGGCCAGACTAATCAAAGGACTAAAGGAAAGGACACAAATATCCAAAATTAGAAATGAAAGGGGAGAAATTACCACTGATACCACAGAAATACAAAGGATTATAAGAAAATATTATGAAGGACTTTATGCCTCTAAATTTAACAACCTAGAAGAAATGGACAAGTTTCTAGAAACTTATAGCCTACCCAGACTGAACTAAAAACTGGATAATCTAAATAGACCAATTGATAGCGAAGAGATTAAAATGACTATTCATAATCTCCCTAAAGGCAAAAGCCCTGGACCAGATGGTTTCACCAATGAGTTCTACCAAGCATTCAAAGAAGAATTAACACCCACCTCCCCTCCTCGGACTCTTCCAAAAAATTGAAGAGGAAGCAATACTTCCTAACTCATTCTATGAAGCCAACATTACCCTAATACCAAAGCCTGGCAAAGACAACACAAAGAAAGAAAACTATAGACCAATATCTCTGATGAACACAGATGCAAAAATCCTGAACAAAATATTAGCAAATAGAATAAAACAATGCATCAAAAAGATCATACATCAAGATCAAGTGGGATTCATCCCAGGAGCACAAGGATGGTTCAACATACGAAAATCAATCAATGTGATACACCACATAAACAAAATCAAAGATAAAGACCATACGGTCATTTCAATTGATGCAGAAAAAGCTTTCGACAAGATACAACATCCATTTATGGTCAAAACACTAAATAAAATAGGTATAGAAGGAAAGTATCTCAACATAATAAAGGCCATATATGACAAGCCCTCGGCTAACATCATACTGAATGGGGAAAAGCTGAAGCCTATTCCCCTAAAATTAGGAACAAGACAGGGATGTCCCCTGTCACCACTGCTATTTAATATATTACTGGAAGTTCTAGCCACAGCAGTCAGGCAAGAGAAAGGAATAAAAGGTATCCAAATTGGGAACGAAGAGGTCAAATTGTCACTATTTGCAGATGACATGACCCTTTATATAAAAAATTGCAAAGATTCCACCAGGAAACTATTAGAAACAATAAACGAATATAGTAAAGTCACAGGATACAAAATTAATGTAAAAAAATCAACAGCATTCCTATATACGAACAACGAATCCACAGAAAAAGAAACGAAGGAGTCAATTCCATTTGCAATCACAACAAAAAGAATGAAATACCTGGGAATTAACTTAACAAAGAACTTATACACGGAAAACTATAAGACATTTTTGAAAGAAATTGGAACAGACTTTAAGAGGTGGAAAAATATCCCCTGTTCATGGATAGGAAGACTTAACATTGTTAAAATGACCATTCTGCCCAAAGCAATCTACAGATTTAATGCAATACCCATCAAAATCCCACAATCATACTTTCGTGAAATAGATAAAAGAATTAGTAAATTTATATGGAACCATAAAAGACCTCGAATTGCCAAAGCAATACTACATAAAAAGAATAAGGTTGGTGGCATTACATTCCCTGACTTCAATTTATATTATAAAGCATCAATAGTCAAAACAGCTTGGTACTGGCAGAAGAACAGAAATATAGACCAATGGAACAGAACTGAAAACCCAGAAGTAAACCCACAAATTTATGGACAAATAATTTTTGATAAAGGAGCAACAAACATACAATGGGGAAAAGACAGCCTCTTTAGTTAAGTGGTCCTGGGAAAACTGGAAAAACACATGCAAAAGAATGAACCTGAGCTGTGAACTCTCTCCATATACAAAAATTAACTCAAAATGGATTAAAGACCTTCATATCAGACCTGCAACAATAAACTGTATAGAAGAAAACTTTGGTACTAAACTTATAGACCTAGGACTCCAGGAAGACTTCATGAACCTGACCTCAAAGGCAAGGGAAGTAAAAGCAAAAATAAATGAGTGGCACTATATCAAACTAAAAAGCTTCTGCACAGCAAAAGAAACCATTAACAAGGCAAAGAGGCAGCCAACTGAATGGCAGAAAATATTCGCAAATAACGCATCAGATAAGGGTCTAATATGTAAAATATATAAAGAACTAATAAGACTAAACAACAATAAAACAAACAACCCAATTAAAAATTGGGTGGAAGAACTAAACAGACACTTCTCCCATGATGAAATACAAGTGGCCAGCAGACATATGAAAAAAATGCTCATCCTCATTAGCTATCAGGGAAATGCAAATCAAAACCACAATGAGATACCACCTCACACCTGTCAGAATGGCTATTATCAACAAGACAAGGAATAACAAGTGCTGGAGAGGCTGTGGAGAAAAAGGAACTCACACACTGCTGGTAGGAATGCAAACTGGTACAACCAATGTGGAAGACGGTGTGGAGGTTCCTCAGAAAATTGGGAATGGAGCTACCATTTGACCCAGCAATCCCCCTTCTGGGGATCTACCCAAAAGACTTGAAAACCTTTGTCTGCAATGTTCATCGCAGCGTTGCTCACAGTGGCCAAAACCTGGAAACAACCAAAGTGCCCTGCGACAGATGACTGGATACAGAAGCAGTGGTACATATACACAATGGAATATTACTCAGCTGTAAGAAAAGACGAAATATTGCCATTTGCAACAAAATGGATGGACCTGGAGATCATCATGCTTAGTGAAATTAGCCAGTCAGAAAAAACAAGGAACTGTATGACTTCACTCATATGCGGAATATAAAACTGAAAGCAACAAAGAAAAAAGAAATGAACAAACAAACAAACAAATAACCCATGGACACAATCAATAGTTCAATGTTTATTTGGGGACGAGTGAGTCAGGGAGGGGAGAAAGGGGAGGGGGCGGGAGAGGAGAGGGGGAAGCTAAATATAAGGTGATGGAAAGAGAAGTCACATTAGGGGGTGAACTTATTATACAACCAGTTGACAATGCACTGTAGAATTGTATGCCTGAAACCTATGTAATCCTTGCTAACAGATGTCACCCCAATAAGTCTAACAATAAAAATGAATTTAAAAAAATAATACGCATCCATGTTTTTGACCCAAACTTTCAGGGAAAATAAATCTTTCATTTTAATTTTTTAATTCAAATTTTTGTTTGTTTATATTTAGGTACTTGTTATTTGTATTATAAAGGAATTTTTGCATTTATTTTTTAACATAGTATGGTACAAGAAATTCTATGTAACAAATAATTACAAAACACAAGAACATATATAAGGTACAATAAATTTTAGGTATAAATTGTTTCATATTAAAAAATGATTATCATATTCCAGGGTATTACTTTGTATAAGGGTATTATTATTGATTTCTAGAGTTACACTTCTAACTCATAAGCATAAATAAAAGAATTAAAAACATTTATATAAATACAGAATTAGTACTGTCCATGTATAATTTGCATCCTTATTTTTCCCTCACAAATTTGGGCAAAAAAGTGCACATTATACATGGCAAAATACAGTTATTTAGGCAAGCCTTTAGTTCTCTGCTGTATCATTTCCATTCTGTCATCATAACCGATGGTGCAATCAACATTCATTCTGATAGACCTATCACTCTTACGCAGGTATTTCTGTAGGATAAATCCCTGTGAGTTGTATTGCTAGTTTGAAGGGTGTGAACAGTTGAAGTGTTAACACATATTGCCAAAGTACCCTCTGTTAATATGTACTTTTTCCTCATTAACTCCTTTCTTCTGCTTTTTGTTTTCTAGAGTAGTCAATTCACTTTTAACCCATATTACAATTTTGACCCATATTACCAGGCTAAGAAAAATATAAGCAACACTGAGAATGTCCCCAAATAAAGAAAATAAAGAAGGTTCAGAAAATGTTTCTTTTCTCCCAGGCTTGCCACCTTGTTTTCTTAGGTCCTGAAAACCCTGCCTATTTTGGGTCTCCTGTAATATACCAGAAGGCAGAATATAAAAATGATGATAAAAAATGAAAAGGCTTTATGTTCAGGTTTTCATGCCTAATTTGTTTCCATTTTGAAGAACTGGTCTTTGATTAATTGGCCCGCTTCCTTGTGTAGTCCAGAAAGTTAGTTCAAAAGATCAGCCAAACCGGGCCCTCACTCTTAGAGCAAACACAAAATTGTTTCATCCATAACAGACTGCCAGGCCACTAACTGAATTTAGGAAGCAAGCAAATGCTACAGAGCACTGGGCGGTAATAAATAGCAATTCACTGATAAGCAAATGCAGACCTAAATTAAGTTTGAAACCAAAGAATGTATCAGAGATAGTAAAAGAGAACGAAAACCCATTTTTATTGCTTATAACCAGTAGTTAAATGTCACAGCATCTAATAACTGGTTAATGTGCAGGCAGAATAAATGTAAAGTCCTGTGAATTTAGGAAGAAAGCAGAAAACAAAGCAGTTTGCCTACCTTTTCACCCATTTTGTAAGAAGGTGGAGAGGTCATCTCTATGTTTGTGATGTCGATTGGAGGCGAATCTTCAATGGGGGGTTTTGGTTCGAGATTCCTGGTGGTCTGTATTTGGCTCTCAATTAGTTTGATAATGGCATCTGCTCTTTCTTTTGCCATTGGCTTTCCAAGCCAATTTTCTGTATCCCCAACACCTGCAACCAAAGGGAGAACAGATTTGAGATATAATTTAGGGGCACAATCAGCTAGAATTGATAGTGGACTGGGTATGTGTGGGGGCATATAAGGGAAAGGCAAGGACAATACCCAGTTTCCTGGAAGGAATAAATTAGTCAAGTAGTCATTTCCTGAACTGGGGGCACCAGAGTAATACATTTCCTGAACTGTATTTTGGGGAGGAATCATATAACAGTTTTATTCTAAGATGTTGATATTAAAATACAACAGGAATCGCACCCTTTGCAACTATTTATAAGGGCTGGCTGTCTGGAAAAAAACCCAGCCATAAAAGCCTCTATTTTTCATATTACATGGCTGGATACTTTCTGGACAGTCCTCGTATACTTGAGATGAACAACTTCAGGTGTTAGCTTTTGAAATCTTTTAAGACTTTCAAAATCCCTCCTTCCCCAGGCCCTCAGTTCCATAGCTACCTTTCCTGCAAGCACCACTTTACCAGTTGTCTGCGTGTTCTCCCTGATACAAGTGTGTGTGTGTGTGTGTGTGTGTGTGTGTGTGTGTGTACACACGCTTTTATCTATCTTCTGCATGTAGCAGCACCTCCTCACTCTGCACTCCCATGGAGATCATCCCCTGCTAGCCGTGTGATAGACTATCCTCCTAGCCACTCTCTCAGGAAGGCAGAAAATCACTGCTCACTTGTGGTGAGGCTGGACTTCTCCTCCAACCCTAACCAGACACAATATCTATCAAAGCCAAGGAGAGCAAGAGCCTCCAGCACATATTTCAGGCATAGTCCCTGTGCACTAAGTCAGCTGTGTGCCTGGTCAGCCTGAGTCTGCTTCTGCTTTGTCTTCTGTGCAGATAGGTATTTTTAATAACCCCAAGCAGAAAAGAAACACGTTGTTACTTGGAATTCCCCGGCCCTTGTAGGTCTTGGCAACTATAGCAGTGGGTTTGTTCTTCACTTGAGTTGCTCGCCAGAACACCTGGCACAGTGCCTCCACATCACGACCATCCACGAGGAAAGTATTCCACCTGTCAACCAAGGAGGCTAGGTTACAAGGAGAAGGGGAGATGGGGCAGAAAGTGGTAACATAAAACAGGACACAGTTACCCAAAGGCTTCACAGCGCTTCTGATAAATGTCCATGCAGTTCTCAAGGGGCAAGGTACCACTGTGGCCCAGGCGGTTCACATCGAAGATGGCCACGAGATTATCCAGACCGTAGTGGGAAGCAAAGGCCAATGCCTCCCAGACAGAGCCTTGCGAAGACTCACCATCTCCCACGAGGCAGAACACTCGGTAGCTGGAGCAAGTCAAGAGAAGGTTAGGATCCTGCTTGGGCTCTTTGGGGCCCTCGAGTAAATATATTTCATGGAGAGAAACAAAGGAACAGACTGAGGCAGCTACTTCAGATCATCAGGTTCCTAAGACTATTTTCCTTGTCAACCCTATCCAAACTCAACATATGTGGAAACACAGCTTTAAAAGCTTTGGCTCCCCCAACAAGAAAAAGCTAACATTCATCACTACCAAATGAGTATTAAAAGAAATGTTAAAAGGACTTCTTTAAGAAGAAGAGTAAGAAAAAAAGATAAAAAGTAGGAATAATAAAATGGCATCAACTACATATCTATCAATAATTACTTTAAATGTAAATGGATTCAATGCCCCAATTACAAGACAAAGGGTGACTGAAAGGAGAAGAAAATAAGACCCTTACATAACCCTTACATATGCTGCCTACAAGAGACCCACTTCAGATTGAAAGACACACACAAACTGAAAGTAATGGCATGGAGAGAGATATTTCATGCAAATGGAAACAAAAATATCTGGGGTAGCAATACTTGTTATCAGACAAAACAGACTTTAAAACAAAAGCTGTAAGAAGAGATAAAGAAGGACCAAACAATTCTGCTTCTGGGTAGTTATCCGAAGATACCCAAAACACTAATTTGAAAAGACATATGCATCCCTGTGTTCACTGCAGCGCTACTTACAACAGCCCAGATATGAAAGCAAACTAAGTGACAGATAACTGGATAACAAAGAGTTGGTACATATATACAATGGAATATTACTTGGCCATAAAAAGAGTGAACTCTTGTCATCTGCAAAAACGTGGATGGACCTAGAGAGTATTGTGCTAAGTGAAACAAGCCAGACAGAGAAAGACAAATACCATATGGTTTCACTTATATGTGGAATCTAAAAAAATAAATGAACCAACAAAACAGAAACAAACTCATAGATACAGAGAACAATCTGCTGGTTGCCAGATGGGAGGGGGGCTGGGAGGATAGGTGGAAAAAGGCACATGATTAAGATGTGCAAATTGCCAGTTATAAAAATAGTCATGGGGACGTAAAGTACAGCACAGGGAATATAGTCAATAATATTGTAGTAACTACATATGGTGTCAGATGGGTACTAGGCTTATCAGGGGGATCACTTTGCAGGTTATAGAAATGTCTAATCACTATGTTGTACATCTGAAACTAATACAGTATGTCAACTGTAACTGAAAAATAAAAAAATATATATATTAAAAAAAAAAGTTTTGGCCTCATGAGATGGGCTTCACCCTTGGCTAGTTTTCTCATTCTAGTTGTAAAGGCTATTTCTAGTTTCTTCTGCAACTTCTCTGGGCTCAACAAACAAGAGGGAATGGGGAGAAAGCAGCTCCCTTAAATACCCAAACATTTATATATACAGTTTCTTGGTAAGCTTAATTTTAAACACTGCCACCTTGTACTTCTGATCTTACAAATTGATTTACAATAATCATAAAATCAAAACATTCTATTTTATAAACAAACAAACAAAAACATTCTATTTTAGGAGCATGTGTTCTGTTATAAACACTAAACTCCTTTGTAGCAGAAACATGAAATATATCAGTAAAACACAACCCAGACCCCACGAAAATGTTGTCAGTGAAGTTTTAAAAAAGTGATTAACTTCAGGATAGGGACATAGAGGCAATAACAAGATATGAAAAATGTTAACAGACTTATTGGAAATGGAGTGGGGCAGCTGCCCAAGCAGTGGAGGGGTCATTTAGGCTGAAACCAGGGACTGAGGGCTCTAAACTCAGGTATTCCAAGGGGAGTCATGGAAGTAGAACATGCACGTTACCTTGCTAACCTTACCTCCCCCATAGCCACCTTCCCCTGCCTTGCTCTCACATCAGCAGCAGCTGGACACATGCCCTTGTAAGAAAGGCACTGATCTGCCTGTCTTCAGAAAAGTGAAACCACTCCAGAAAAAGAGACTTTTGATTATTAATATTTAGGGGTCCTCAATGCAAAGGCCAATGTACCATCTGTTCACTCTAGTAAAGCTAAGATGAAAAACAGGAAGATGTCTCTCCTAGGAAAGACTAGAGTCCTAGTAAACCAGTATCTATACTGCAGGCAGTACTCAGAACCCAACCAGAAATGCTAGAACAGTTTCCAGATACAAAATTCCTTTACTGCTTGAACACTTGGTAACCTGAGCTTTCAAAACAATCACTTTCTTCCCAAACTAAAAAGCCATAAAGCCAAAGTGCCTGAGGGGGAGGGTGGGGACGGCAGTTAAGTGGTTTCTGGCTAAGTGCCTTACCTGGCCTTGTCAAAGAACTTGCCAGTATACGCCATCCCACATGCAGCCCCCAGTCCTTGTCCAAGCCATCCAGATGCCACATCAACAAATGGCATTCTCTGTAAGAGAAGGAACCAAATGAATCTAGGTACACCTGCAGGACATGGACATCAAGAAATTGAGTATCAGGCCAGACTTTTGGCAGGGAGCGTAGGCTGTACCTCAGAATGGCCCCTCCCACCCTATGGGGTGACTTCCTCTTCACTATACCCACATCCAACCCAAGTCCCAGATCAACATCACAACGATGGGAGCCACAGGTAACCATTGCAGCAGGGCAAGGGCAACTGGAGCTTTGGGGACACAGAGGGAGGATTTTCCTCCACATGGCATCCTAAACAGAGCCCTAGAGCAAATGAGAAAACCTAAGCATGAGCCTTGCCATTTCATAAGGCCTTTTATCCAGTCATGCACAAACCAAATGTTCAATCTTTTTGGAGAATGTGGGTTCTTAAAACACACTGAACTTATTCATTAATTCCACTACCACTATCTTGGCCTGACCACAAACATCTCCCCCTTCCATCAATGCAGTGGCCTTCCGGCTCCTCCAAAGCCATTCCAACATAGCTGCCAGGAGGAGCCTGTTAAAACCTAAGCTTGCTCATCACTCTCTGTTGAGAACTGTCCAAAGTCTTCCCATCTTCTGCCAAATAGAGCCCAAGTTCTTGCACTGGCCTGTCCACTCTGGCCCCCATCACCTTCTACTCCCCATCTCACCACTCTGGGTACCCTGGCCTCCTTGATGCCCCTTGAACACACTGGGCACATGCATGCCTCAGGGCCTTAGCACTTGCAGCTACCTCTTCCCAAAGTGCTCAGTGCTCATGCCTAAATAGGTACACAGCTCACGTTCTCACCTTTTCCAAATCTCTGCTTGAATGTCAGCATCAAGGGCTTCTTGGACCATCTCTTTCAATTAGTACCCTTAACCCTCATCCATCCCTTCCCTTGGATCCAGGATGCTCAGCCCTGTCTGATATGCTAGCTATCTATTTACAGGTTTGTTTCCTCTCTGCCTCTTCTTCCATTCAAATGTCAGCTCCATTCAAGCAGAGGTTGGTGTGTGCTTTCACTACCACAGATGGTACTTGTTAATCTCAGATCCCTCTCCTGTCCTGATCTAACTTATTTCTTTGCTCCTCCCATGGCTCTTGACCTTCCCTAGCTTTCTCCATGCACTTTGTGCCACCAGAGAATACCTCTGCATTGTACATTTCTATCCTCATAGAACTACCCCACTGAAGTCTCTCCTGATAACATCTTTAACTCTATCCTCTTCCCCATGGCTCCTATCGTACTCCTAGGACCCCCAGTTGCATTGCATGCCCTTGGACTGAGTGTGGGCACTCAGACCAACTCTGCTTTTCCCTGGCAGCTTTACAAGCAAGGGCAAGTGAAATTTCCCCAAGGCTTCACTTTATGGGTATGATGGAGATGAGAGCCCTCCTCAGGCAGCAGGAGGCTGTAGGATTGACTGAGAAGACTGGCAGGGCTTCAGCACAATGCTGGCTGGTGGAATTGCTACCACATGGGGTCCCTTCTGTTTCCAAGAACCGTTATGCTGTGGAGGGAGACTCACAATTGAGGGAGGCCAAGGGCTAGAATAAAGATATGTACAAGGAGCTATGGGAACCCAGAAAAGACTTCTCTTCCACGTTCTCATCTTTGTTCCAGCACAAAGTCCACTTCAAGAACAAGTTTACAGAAAGGCCTTTTGGTTACTTTCCAGGCCAGCTTGGCTGGAGGAAACAAAAGAGCTGATAAAACAAAAACAAAGGCCTGAGTAGGGAGATGGGGGGAGGGTATCACAAGGACCCCCTCACAAGCCTTCAGCACCATGAGGGCTCTAAGGAAATCCAAACACCTCACAGTGATACTGCCAGACTCTGGCAGTTGAACTTCTAATGCAGTTGTCTGCGTTAGACACTCATGTCTCGGGAGCACTGATGGTGAAGACCCTGGTTCCTATGCCTGTAAGGAGTCCATTTATTCCATTGCCAGCCAAAGCCAAGATGGACCACACTCCTGTGTGTTTTCTCTTTTCTTCCAGCTTTATCTGCTGCTTAAATCTGATAAACACAAATTCTGGCAGCTGAAAAGCACCCAGTCTGTTACTGCCCACCAGAAAGCCTCTTTATTCCTCTAAGGATAATGACTCCAATTATTTGATAGGATAGCAGCAGTTATGGGATAGCTTAGGCACCTTTTCCTTTTCTAAACTGGAGAACTGAACACTCATACTGTGTTTATATACCCATATTTATTGGATTTTTATTATGAAGGAAGCTTAAGCTTATAGGAAAGTTTTAAGAATAGTACAATGAAGTTCTATATACTCTTCACCTAGATGCACCAACTATTACTAAAGAACCACACTTGCTTCATCTCTTTCTACATACACACTCACATATTTTATTTATTTTATGCCAATCTCATTTGAGATTATGTTTCAGACACCAAGACAAAAGCTGTAACTATAATCCCAGGTACTTTGGCCAGACCTGTATTCTGATTTTGTCTGTCAACTATTTCCTGCTACCCAGATATGGGGTTTCTGTTTATACATGGTACTCTACCAGTTAAGTTTTAAATGATCTGATCAGGATGCAGTAAACTTTCAGATACCATTATAAGAGCTCTGCATTATTCTAGACAGACCTTGCTTTTAACATTGCTTTTCTCTCCTGTCCCCCAGTGTCATGGTACTTGGCACAATACCTAGTCTAATGAGAAAGTATCTCATTGTTGTCAAGTCACATTTGCAGAGAAATAGAAGAAAAAGCTGACATGGGTGGGTTGTCCCTCCAAATCCAACTCAATTGTACTCACGCTCAGCAAGTTAGATCTGCTAATGTCCACCTGGATAGAGTATGGGATCAGCATGACCCTGCTAAGCGGGGCTTTAGTGCTAGGTGGTGTGAGGAGGAGCACAACCAAAGGAAAGGAAGAGCACCCAGATGCCACAAGTCATCTTTCCCACCATGCAGTCCTTGCTAGAACACCTTTTAGATTAAGTTTGTTAAACCTATGGCCTGCAGGCCATATGTGGTCCAGGATGGCTTTGAATGTGGTCCAACACAAATTTGTAAACTTTCTTACAACATTATGAGATTTTTTTGCATTTTTTTTTTTTTTTTTTGCTTTTTGGTATGTGGGTAGCTCCCTGACCGGGAATCGAACCCAGGCTGCAGCACTGACAGCGCCAGCGCCAAAGCCTTAAGCCACTACACCATCAGGGAACTCCCCATGCATGAAGCTCATCAGCTATCATTAGTGTTAGTATAGTTTATGTGTGGCCCCAAACAATTCTTCCTCCAATGTGGCCCAGGGAAGCCAAAAGATTGGACATCATTGTCATTGTGAGGCAAAGAAAAAAGAACCAAAAGGATAAACAGAGCCCATTTTAGGCCTTGTTGCCATATGGTGGCTTTAAAAATGAGTTTAAGAAGGGAGCATCTGAAAAGGCCCTGGGCTCCCATGCCAGCTTACCTTGCAGAGGATGAATCGGTCGTTGTTTGGGTTCTCTGGGTCTGCCTGTTTATATCTCATAATGTGGAAGAACAGTACGGATATGATCTCAGCAGCACTGCTGAAGGATGTGGGATCGCTGAAAGACAAGCATGGCACAGGTCATGTCTCACAGGTAAGTAACTCACCAAGGACATGGTGCACAAGGAGGCTTTTCAGACCATGGTATCCTCAGGCCAGAAGCAGCAGTCATTACTCCCACCCCTGGAAAAATCTAGCCAAAGGAAAGGGATGCAGGGCTGCTGACTCCTAATCTCGTAGCTTTTAAAGATGTTTTAAGTCCCAGTAACCTCACAACTTCTCTCCCTGTGGAGAGCAAGACCTCTAAAAGCAGTCCCCTTCTATCAATGGAGCACCTGTGTACTTGGGGCAAGTTCACCAGGTGGCTCCATAAGCACTTGAACATTCTTCTACTTGTTTGAATTCATCTATAATATAATTAATCAGAAACACCATGAAGCAGAAATAAACCAGGCATATGTGGTCAACTAATAATTGTCAAGGGAACGAAAAATACTCAATGGAGAAAGGACACCCTCTTTAATAAATGGTGCTGGGAAATTTGGATAGTCACACATAAAAAAATGAAACTAGGCCCCCATCTTACAGCACTCACAGAAATTAACTTCAAATGGATTAAGAGTTAAATGTAAGACTTGAAACTATTAAACTCCTAGAAGAAAACATAGGAAAAAAAACCTCTTTGACATAGGTCTTGGTAATAATTTTTTGGATATGACAACTAAAGCTCAAGTAACAAAATAAAAATAAACAAATGGGACTACATCAAACTAAAAAGCTTCTGCACAGCATAGAAAATCATCAACAAAATTAAAAAGACAATCTACCATATGGGAAAAATATTTGCAAACCATATATCTGATAAGGGGTTAATATCCAAAATATATAAAGAACTCATACAACTCAATAGCAAGAAAAAAATTCAAATAAAAATAGTTAAACAATCTGAATAGACATCTTCCCAAAGAATAAATTCAAATGGCCAACAGGTACATGAAAAGGTGCTCAACATCACTCATGATCAGGAAAATGCAAATCAAAACCACAATGGGCTATCAACTCCTACCTTTAGAATGGCTATCATCGAAAAGACAAGATAAAGTTTGGGCAAGGAATGTAAAATATTATGGAGGACTCTCAAAAATTAAAAATAGAACTACAATATGACCCACCAATTCCACTTCTGGGGATATATCCAAAGGAAATGAAAACATTATGTTGAAGAGATATCTGCATTCCCATGTTCATAGCAGCATTATTTACAGTATCAAAGACATAAAAACAACCCAAGTGTCTGCAAAATGGATAAAAATGTGGTATACAGGGGCTATCCGGAAAGTATCCATCCATGTAATATGAAAAATAGAGATATTTATGGCTGAATTTTTTTCCAGACAGCCCTTGTATGTATACAGTAGACCATTATTCAACCATAAAAGAAGGAAATTCTGACATTTGCAACAACACAGATGGACCTTGAAGGCATTATGCTAAATAAAATAAGTCAGACATATAAAGGCTAATATTATATGATCTCACTTATATGCGGAATCTAACAAAAAACATCAAAAAAGAGATCATCATATTTGTGGTTACCAGAGGTGGTGGTTGAGGAAGGTGGAACTGGAGGTAGGTGGTCAAAAGGCACAAACTTCCAGTTATTAGATAAATAAGTACCAGGGATGTGATGTACAACAAGATGACTATAGTTAACGCTGCTGTATGGTACAATTGAAAGTGGTTAAGAATAGTTAAGATCCTAAGAGTTCTCATCACAAAGGAAAACAACAATTTTCCTTTTTTCTTTCTTTTATTGTACCTGTATTAGATGATAGGTGTTAATAAACTTATTGGGGTACTCATTTCACAATATATGTAAGTCAAATTATTATGTCATACATCTTAAACTTAAACAGTGCTATATGTCAGTTACACCTCAATAAAACTGGGAAAAAAGTTTAAAAAAAAAAGAAACACACAAGGAAGGAAGGAAGGAAGGAAGGGAGGAAGGGAAGGGAGGAAGGGAAGGGAGGAAGGGAAGGGAGGAAGGGAAGGGAGGAAGGGAAGGGGGGAAGGGAGGAAGGGAGGAAGGGAGGAAGGGAGGAAGGAAGACTGACCATGAAGATCCCATTCGACCACTTAAAATGAATTTCTTTTAGGAAGTAAATGATGAGACTGAGAAGTTTCTCATGGTGGAGTAACTTAAGGCTCTTAATGAATGCCGAAATAACCACTGCTCTTAGAAAGACTGCATAGGAGTCCAGCCAGTCCCTCATTAATTAAGAAGGGAGAGGGGACAAAGCTTACTCCCCAGAGCATTGGTTCCCAAGTGGTGGTACACATACCCCCAGGGGTACCTGCTAGACCATTCAGTGGTATGCAAAAAATAATCAGTAATGGTGAAAAAACAAGTATAGTAAAAATAAGCAAACGTTAGTTATGGAACAATAAATGTTAAGATTGAAGCACCGTTAATGGAGATGCTTCAAAATTAGATCACGTTAGCAAAAGATGATTGGTGAGGGTGTGGCTATGACCCCTTCCCACAAACCACTCTTCTACCAATCATTATGCAAAGTTTCAGAACAATCCATTTGCAATGTTTCTAGAACTTCCCCAAATATATAAATACATCCATAGCTAGACTTTTGATCAGTTTAGTTACTGAGTAAAAGTAAGTGCATTGTCTTTAATCATGATTCTTTTCAAGTAGTTTTTTTATGTAATGTTTAAATACTTGATCATCATGATCGATATTTAACTGTGTTACAAATATTGTAACATTAAATCTGTGGTTTGTACTTTTAGTGTAGTATTTTTTCTTTCCTAACTTACCACCTCAGCTCTACTATTTTACATAAAGACAGGCACTGAACAAAAGTGTATTTAAAAACAGCTGTTTTAAAAACAAGGGGTATAATGTATAAAAATGGGTTTAAAAGGGGTACACAAGTGGAAAAAGGTTGGGAACCACTGCCCTAAGGGGATGATTTGGATTCAAAAGCTGTTAGGGATTCCTTACAAAAACACAAACCATTATTAATTCTGAAGGTGAAGGAAGCAAAATGAAAGTGTAAAAACAATCCAGAAATAGGTAATTCTTAAACATCCAATGGGACAAATAGGAAATCACAAGAGAAATTAGGAAATACTTAGAGACAAATGAAAACACAACATACCAAAATTTATGGGATGTAGCAAAAGCAGTGCTAAGAGGGAAATTTATAGCTGCAAATGCTTACATTAAAAAAGATGTATTTTAAATTGAAAACCTAACTTTACAACTTCTGAATTAGAAAAAGGACAAAACCCAAAGCTAGCAGAAAGAAAAAAAAAAACACAATGATTAGAGCATAGAGATTAGAAAAACAGAAAAAAATCAACAAAAACAAAAGTTGGTTCTTTGAAAAGGTCAACAAAGCTTTAGGCAGACTAAGTAAAAAAGAGAAAAAATTACTGAATTTACTGGAGATATGGAATAAGTAATTTCATTTCAGAAATGAAAATAAGAGGAGCGTGTGGGGGAGAAAGGACAGAGATACAAATATATGGTGATGGAAACAGAACCGACTCGGGTGGTGAACACATAATACAACACATAACGATGTATTACAGAATTGTACACCTGGAACCTATGTAATTTTTACTAACCAATGTAACCCCAATAAATTTAACAATAAAAATAAATAAATAAATAAGGCAGAACTCATCTGTAAAAGAGGTATGAAAGATGAAAAGAAAATAAGGACACTACCACTGATTCTACAGAAATAAAAACAACTATGAAGAGCACTGTGAACAACTGTATGTCAATAAATGGGCTAACCTACATGAAATTTCTAGAAACAGAAAACCTAAAACGGAATCACGAAGAAAGAGAAAATCAGAATAAACCCACAACTATTAAGGAGATTTAATCAGTAGTCAAAAACCTCCGACAAAGCAAAACTGGACCTGATGGCCTTACTGGTGAATTCTACCAAATAAATATTTAAAGAATTAACCCGTGGTTCAAACACGCCATTAAATGTTATTTGTTGACTAAAAAAAGAAAAAAAAATTAAAGAATTAACATTAATCTTCAAACTTCTAAAAAACTGAAGGGGAACATTTTGAAACTCATTTTGAAGCCAGCATTGTCCTTACAGTGTAAGGCTTACACTAAAACCGACAAATACTTCACAAGAAAACTGCTAACATCTCTTACCAATACTGAGGCAAAAATACTCAACAAAATACAAGCAGACCCAACAGCCCCCTTTTAGGCTTTATTTCCTGAAACTTTCACGTCCTGGGTTTCTGGACCCAGGGGTAGACAGCAATCACTTACACCGAAAGCCCTCACATGGGCCCTGCCACTCCAACGGTAGCCCAATCCGATCCCCAGGACTGCCTCCGCCCGCCGGCCCATGTGAGTTCTGGGAGCCACCAGTTTCATTCAGCTAAAGCCGGGCTGCAAGCGGACGGTGCCTGAGCACGTGGTCTGCCCCGTTAAGCGCACCAGCGACGTCGTCTGGGGGTAGCAGCCAAGCCCTAGTCACCCTAAACCGGGCCTCTACGGCCAAGTCCGCCCAGCCCCCATGTCCGAGCCCAGCCAGCTCCGACGGCTTCCCTCACCTCACGCCACCCATCGCTTCTGGGGCTGCACCTCCATACCACGTGAGCTTCGACCAGGGGGCCTTACCCAGAGCTCAAGGCGCACGTGGCTTTGATGGAGTGGATGCGCAGGCGATTGGCCATGTCCCGCAGCACTTGCAGAGTCAACGCGTCAGGAATGGCTTCATAAGCTACATCAGGGATCTCCCCAGGGTCGGCCATAGCTGCGATTCCTTCGGCGTCTGATGACCAAATGCCGTGCTGCGAAGTGGGATATGCTGTCCGTGAAGTAATCTCCAGACGCAGATCCCTCTGCTCCGCGACTTCCTCCTTGCGCGCGACTCTGTGCTGTGTGGCTTCAAATGACCGTCACATGCGGGTCCCTCTGTCCCGTCGCACCTCAGCGCACGTAGCTCCTCCCGCGCGTGCGCCCCATTGCGCTGCGCGGCTTCACGTTACCTCCACGTGTGGATCCCTCCGCTATGTAGATCCCTCCGCCGTGCGGTCCATTCACCACCCCCGCCCCCGCGGCTCCCTATGTACGCCTAATTCAAAGGATTTTGAACATATCTATCTCACTTGCATGTTGCACAATATTCGAAATCATTTAACTTCTTTATACCTTTCCTTGTGCCATTAAATCAAAGAAGATTGCCTCCCTAAGTGGGTACAGGGTCTACTTTTCAGGTGATCAAAAAGTTCTGGAATTAGACTGTGGTGGTTTGCACAATGTGTGAAGGTAGTAAAGGGGTAATAACTTCACATACTTTAAAATAGTTACCATGGTGACACTTTAAAATAGTTACAACAGCGAAGTTTGTTTTGTGTATTTTACCACACTCTTTAAAAAGCCACACTGCAATTATACAGTTGGCAGATGTCCCTCCTCATACCTCATAGCAGCCCATAGTTTCATTTTTATGTTTAGTTCTTTATTCTGTCTCCACTTTATTGCTATATGTAAGGAAATACTCAATTTTATTCAAATAGCCAATTGTCCCAAGACAATATTAATTACTCTTTTAAAAAAATTTAGCTTTTTGTGCATTTTTTCTTCCAAATAAATTTTGGAATCAGCTATTTTAAGATTCCTAAGACATTCCCATTGGGTTTTTAATTGGGGTATCATTGAATTTATAGGTCAATATGTTGAGTGTAGAGGGCTGACATATTTACACTATTGAGTCTTCTCAAAAACATGGTATATAGCCATTGATAATCACATATTATTGGCATCCTATTTTATATTTTCTATTTACCTTGATAACTTGTTTCTTTTCTTTCCTTTTTTTTTTTTTTTAAATTAACCAACTTCCATTTTTTTTGTCTCACCTTGGTTATTGGGCTCTTATGTATCTGGCTTTTTTCCTAGTGACTACCTTTAATTTTTGTCACCAACATTCTTCTCTCAATTTTGAGTTTTATGTGGTATCTATAAAATTCCCCAATAGAACAAATCATTAACAAAATTTAATTTTCCCTATTTCTTATTTCCTTTTTAAAAATTTATTGGGGTGACACTGATCAGCAAAAATTACATAGGTTCCAGGTGTACAATTCTACATTATATCTTCTATGTGTTGTGTTATATATTCATCATCCAGAGTCAGTTCTCTTTCCATCACCATATATTTCTGGCCCTGCCAGCTCTCCTCCACCCCCCTGCCCCCTTACCCTCAGGTAACTACTACATTATTGATTGTGTCCATGAGTTTTGTTTCTTTGTTGCTTTTGATTTTATGTTAACAATCAAACTAAATTTCTCCATCCTTTTTCCTTATTTTACCCACTCTACCATCCCTCCTCCCACCTTAAAGAAGTTCTTCTAACATTCTTTGTAGTACTGGTTTGGTGGTAATGTATTTCTTTACCATTTTCTTATCTGAGAAGCTGTTAACCTGTCCTTCAATTTTGAATACTAGCCTTGCTGGATACATTATTCTTGGTTGTAGATCCTTGGTTTTCCTCACGTTGAATATTTCCTGCCAATCCATTCTGGTCTGTAAAGTTTCTGGTGAAAAATCAGCTGGGAGTCAAATGGGTGTCCCTTTACAAGTTACTACATGCATTTCCTTTGCTGTTTTGAGAATTTTTCTCTTTTGCTTTAACTTTTGCTATTTTAATTATGATGTGTCTCAATGTGTTCTTTTTTGGGAAAATCTTGTTTGGGATTATCTGTGCATCCTGGACTTGTATATCTAGTTCCTTAGCCAGGTTAGGAAAATTTTCAGTCATTATTTCTTCAAATAAGTTCTTGATCCCTTGCTTTTCCTCTGTCCCTTCTGGCACACCTATTATTCTGATTTTTTTTGTTTGATATAATCCCAGAGGCATCTCAATCCATCCTCATTTTTTGGAATTATTATCTAACTGTTCTGACTGGGTGTTTTCTGCTGGATTTTTCTGCAAATCACTGCTTTGTGTTTCTGTTTTATCTAGTTTAGTGACTTTTATTCCATTCTTCATTTCAGTTACTGTAGTCATTGTGTCTCTCTGGTCTTTTATAATGGTTTGTAAATCTTCTTTAATGTTTACTATCACTCTGTTGAAATTATCACTCAGTTCTTTAAGCATTTTTATAATCATTGCTTTGAGCTCTGTTTCTGAGGGGTCATCTGTCCCCATCTCTTTAATTTGAGCTCCCATTCTCTGGTTTCTCATTTTTTCAGCCTCTCTGGACCCTCGCTGCTGCAGTTTCTATGGTGTTCACTGTTGATACTGGGCAGGTAGAGGTCTGTGGGGGAGGAGTGTTTGTGGCTTTGTTTTCTTCCTTAGATTCCAGGGATCGTGCAGTGAGTTTGGGTGTAATTGTGCCTTTCTGTTTTCGGTTTGCACTGCGTACAGATTCTGCCCTGAGCCTTGAGGTCAATCCTGTATGCTGGTCTTTCAAACTGTGCTGGGCTAAGAAAAGTGTGTGAAGCCCTCCCTCTCCTTCTTCTTTCCGGCAGGAGCATTCGTGCTGTGGCTCCTCACTTTCCCATCCTTCCCCTTCCTCTGGGAACCAGAATGAAGTCTGGTCGCTGCACTTTGGGGCCTGGTCTGCACCTCCTGGGGCCAAAGTGAGGTGGTTGTGGTATCTCATGGACCACTTCTAGGCCCCCTTTCCTCATGCTGAGTGATGTCCAGAGTGCTCTCCTGCCACCTTTGTCATCCTCCTTCCCCCAGCGGTAGAGTTCCAAGCAGGGACCTGCACGCGGCCATGTCCCTGCTCTTCTCTTTTTATTTCTCCTTTGTTAAACCTCTGCCTGCCTGCAAGTATTTTAATGTGGCGAGTGGGTTTCTTAGCTGTGATTGTGCATTGTATAGAGGATCCTTGGTTGAAGTGTAGGTGTTTTATTAGTTGTAATCTCCAGAGGAATTTTTCGGAGGTCCCTCTCACGCCGCCATTTTGTTGCCATCCTCCTATTTCCTTTTTAAACAATTATTTAGTTATTTCATTAATTAATGGTATATAAGGGCTGTCCAGAAAAAGTTCGGGTGTAAATGTCTCTATTTTTCATATTATATGGCTGGATACTTTCCAGACAGCTCTCATATATGAACATAGCTTAAAGCAGGGGTCAGCAAACTTCTTCTGTAAAGGTCCAGATAGTAAATATCTGAGGCCACATGATCTCTGTACTCAAATCAGCCATTGTGATGGCACATAATGCAACCATGAACAATATGTAAACAAATGAGAGTGACTGTATGCTAATCACAATTTATTTATGGACAATGAAATTTGAATCTCACATAATTTTCACAAGTCACAAACACTTCTGATTTTCTCAACCACTTAAAAATATAAAAAACATTCTTGGCTCACACATGTACAAAACCAGGCCACAGTTTGTCAACCCCTCCTCCAAAGAGTGAAATGGTTCTACAAGATTTGTGACAAAAAATAGCAATCCCTGGTTTCCACCCACGCAATTGTCCATTCTCCAGAATCAACCACTTTCCACCCCTTTTTCAGCTGTTTCTTCGCATTTACCTCCAGTTCTGTAAATAGATTCTCTATCATGCTATTTCTTTATTTTTTTATATTTTATCTCACTATAAAGGACAATGATATAGCTCTTTCACCCTCCTCTATCCTTCCAGTATTGTATGCAATGATTTGGGTTAGATTATTCCTTGGTGTTCACATTATCAAGTCCATAGAAACACTGGTCACAACTGAGTCATCACTCTAATGATGTTTTCTTTCTCTCCTGATGATGTTTTGTTTTCCTTAGTTAACACTTGTCTCCCCTAATCCATGTGTTGTTTGTTCTCTGCTATATAGGTCAGTACTTCTACTAACTGTCTACATCTCCTCTCTAGAGGGTCAAAGATGTCTGGCATTTCATTTGTTTAATTTCCTTGTAGAGCTGTCTCCTGGAGCCTTTTGACTTGCCCTCCAGACCCACTGCCCAACCACTAGCCTAGGCTCCCCTGCCATCATCCTGGAGACTGTATTTGCCTCTTTTTTGGCTTGGAGCCCTTGTTACATAGATTCTACCTCTTATGTTCCTCTCTGGTTTTGCTGGTGCACCTTCTGTAGTAGCTTCCAGAAAAAGAATGCAGAGGGAGTAAACTGTTTGAGTACCTCTCTGTGGGAAAATGTCTTTAGTCTAACCTCACAATCAACAGATGGGATATAGAATTGTAGGTTGGAAAATCATTTTCCTCCCAAATTTGGAAGGCATTAGTTCATTGTGCCCTAGTTCCCAGTGCTTTGCTAAAAAGTTTGAAGACATTCTGACTTCTGATTGTTTGAAGGTGACCTATTTTTTTTCTCACTGACAGTTATTACCACAGCATAGTGTTCAACTCTCTTCTGAATTTCATTGATGCCCTTGAGAAGTGAGCTCTCAGTCTGAAAGCCATGGTTTTAAAGGTAATCAGCTTTTTAAATCTAGCTGCTTTTAAGGTCTCTTGTGTCTAGGTGTAGATCAATTTCTGTTCTTCCTGTTTGGGATTTATTGGGCTTCTTTGTGGATTTGTGTCTTTCATCAGTTCTAGGAAGTTCTTAGTAACTATCTTTTAAAATCTTGTCACTGCCTCTTTCTGTCTTCTCCCTGTGGGATAGCAATTAGATTTTTTTTAGCCTTTCTTAGCTTCCGTGCTATCTATTTTTCAACTTTTTCAAATTTTCTATTTCTTTGTGCCTCTATGCTGCATTCCAGATGCTTTCTTTAGCTCTGTTTTACAATTTACTAATTCTCCAGCCATTTCCAACCTGCTATTAAATCCATCTATTGAACATTTTAAAACTTTTAAAAATTGTGAAATCTGGCATATGTGCATAAAGGTACAGAAAACATCAACATACAGTTTAGGAAATAATTATAAGGTGAACACACATTTAACTATTAGTCAGGTCAAGCACCCTGGCCTCCACGTGTCTCTTCTAATTCCTATCCACTTCTCCCACCCTAGTGGGAACCACTATCCTGACATTTATGCTACCGATGCATATGCTTTTCTTTATAACTTTACTGCCTGTGTACGCATCCCTAAACAACATCATTTTGTTTTGCCTGCTTTTGAACTTTATATGAATGAACTCTATATAGTATGGATTCTTCTGTGTTTGGCTTCTTTTGTTCAACATTATGTTTGTTCATTTATGTTTCCAGGCTGTAGTTCGTTTTCGTTGCTGTATAGTATTATGTTGTTGACTGTATTACAGATTGCTTACACATTCTACTATCAATGGGTAGGTGGATTGTTTCTAGCAGTTGGCTATTGGGAACATTAGTGTACCTGTCTCCCAAGGATGTACCTAGTAATGCAATTGCTGGGCAATTCAGTATACATGCCTTCAGCTTTGCAATAGAACCAACTACTTTTCCAAAGTGCTTATGCCCATTGCTCTCCCATGAAGAATGCTTGAGAATTCCTGTTGCCTCATACCTTGGCCGACATTTATTATTGTTACTCCATGTTTTGCCCATCTGCTAAGTGCATAATGATATCACTTCATGCTTTTTTAAAATTGAGATATAATTTGCATGTAATACATAGAACCAAGCTATCTATTATAATGTAATCTCTCTTGACTTGCTACAGGGAGAGCATTTTTAGAGCAAAAATGGTCATGAAGGTACTTATGGTTAAAAACTAGGAACAGAACAGAGGTTCTACCTGTTCTGACCCCATTGACTCCTCTTAGCTCATCACTGTACACTCTGCCCTGGTCTACTGTGTTCAACTATGTTGTTGCTATGGCCATCTTTATTTTAGACATGAGAAAACTGACTCTCCGAGCAGTTTATTAACTTGCCCTAGGTCCCAGAATGGTAATCAAGTCAGGATTTGGACTGGGCTCTGTCTTGAAGGCACCATTTCTGTTATCCTTCACCATGTGAAAGACTCATTTGTTTGTGTCACAATAGAATTTTGTATGCTGTACTATCAGTTCTATGAGAGCAAGGAAAGTGTCTAGCTCTGTACCAGATGGTTGGTATCGAAGCATGACTAGAAGAAGGAACAAGCCTGATAGGATGCAAAGTCCTCTGCCTACCTCTTTTTTTTTCTGCCTGGCAGTAGCAATACAGCAAGGTGTATGGTTTAATGGGAATGGGTTTATTCCATGCTTTATAAGAACAATGCTTTATAAAATGAGATACACAGTTGGTAATTCTTAAAAGAGAAGAAGCCCAAGAACAGAAGGGGTAGGTGTGGAGCAGGGATTCTAACCATCAGGGGGTTGTAGTGAGGTACACCCATAGAGCAAGGAGTCGGGCTAAAAAGGAGGGGAGAGGGGACTAGAAAATGAACTCAACTTCTTTGGTCTGTGTTGGGCCCATCTTGAATGCATAAATCTTGCATATGGAAGTATCTATGCATATATAAGTATTTTTATAGTGAAGCAGTAATGTATTCAATTCTCCTACTATTATATTTGCAGCTCACACAAATACCTATTTTGTGATTGGTTTCCAATGCAGGCACAATACACTAAGAGCCCAAGTACAACCCTCTCCTCCAACGTTCCCTCACATAGGTCCCTGTCATCTAGTGAGGATGTCTCCAGCAACCACCCCAGCCTCTTGGATGGGGAGCTGGTCTGGAGCTTACAGGATAACATCAAGCACCACATCCTCTATCTCTCAGAGCAGCTGAGAGTGGAGCAGAACAATTGGGATGAGAACACCATGGGCTACATCAAGCTTGTGTCCAAAGTTGACCAGCACCAGGCCCCTACATCCTGCAGGCCTTCAAGAACGTGAACCAGCGTGCCTCTGCTACCATCATCCAGATTGAGGGACGGTTCCAACAGTGTCACCAGCAGCTGTAGGAGCTGGAGGAGGGCTGCTGGTCCAAGGAATGCAGCCCACACAACTGCCAGCAACCCAATGAGAAGGCCCCACTTTTGGAGCCCCTCAAGTCAGCTGGAGAAGACTACCTGTCCACCAGCTTGTCTGATATCATCAGACACTTCCCTCTGGAGAGTGATTTGCCAGCCTTGCAGCAAAGGAAGTCCTCAGAGACAAAGCATGTGGCCTAACAGCAAAACCTGCCATTGCAGAAGGTGAAAGAAGAACTGAAAGAAGTCGAGAAGTTACATATCAGCCTCCAGATGTCCTATCAGAGCCTAAAGGAGAGATATTTGACAAATCTGCAGGTGTCGGTGGAGTCTCTTCAGGAGGAGAAATGCAGGTGAGGTGGAACCCCTCCTGCCACCTTTACTCTAGGGACAGCCCCCAGAACCATCTGTAGGAGGGTGAAGGGGAGCCAGGGAGAGGGGAAGGAGCAGCTCAGTTTTCCTCTTGGTCACTGGGTCCCGCAGCGAAGAGGGTTTATCCCACGTCCATGGTTGCATACCAGCCTGGCCTTCTGCTGGCAAACAAGGCTCTAGCTCAGGATCCCGCCAGCTCAGGGTCCCACCAGGTGGTCTGGCAGTTGCTACTCTGACTGTGGTGGTAGGAGACAGCTGAGGTGGTGGTGAGCTCAGCAGATGCCCATCATCAGTTAGGGAGGTGTCCTGCCATCCTGTCTGCTGGAACGATGTGTAAGACAGCATTGGAATCACCTTGCCAGTCCTGATCCCTTCACTTGTGCTCATGGCTGAGCTGGGGCACAAGGTCCTGTATGGGACATTTGTTCTGAAAATGATTGCCTTCTGAGAAATGCTTTCTCCTCATTGTGCAGTGGGTTGATTTTATTTCGTCTAAGAAAAGACTAGCTCACCCCCCAAAAAAGGCAAACTCAGTCTCTCAAAGGACTCTGTCTATTCCTATTTGGTCATTTCTGAGTTCCCCACCAGCCACCAAGGATGCTATCCTCCCTTTTCTGATCCCTGCAGTCTTTTGAGTTCCTTAACTCTAATCCTTCTCTCTATTAGACTGAAAAGGGGGCTTTATTGTGTCCATTTCTTTCTATATTCCTCATGCCTAAAACTGCACCTGTCATTTAGCAGGTACTCAGTAAATATTTGTTAAGTAAGTGAAAATAGAAAAGGAGGGAGGGATTCACTTAGATGAGCCCAGATTCTCAGCATTTTCATGAAAGCAAGAACTCTGCAGTCCCTTTAGCTGTATGTATGTGGGGAAGAAGAGAGGGAGGAACAATCCTCTTCTGTTCTCACTGGGAAATCTTACCTGCATTTACACTGCTTGACAAATCCATAAAGGGCAGTTAAAAAGTATTACGGGGCAACCAATTGTCAAGTAAAATAACCGACCAGAATTACAACGTTCTTTTGGAGGTGATTTTCATAGGACACGAGAACCCAATCTAAGATTTTGAAACTTTTAAAGACCCCTTTGTTGAAATAACACTTCCAAGGCTGGATTTATATAAAGCAAGACCAGAGCTCAGTGGCAGTTATTTATATCCTTGTACGTTTCCATACTTCCCAGGCCAACTCGACTATTGTGCTCAGGTAAGCTCTTAACCCCTTAGCAAGTCAGAATCTGCCAGCTATGTAGAGGAGCAGGTCAACCTACTTCCCCCCAGACCCTGTGAATTCTACAAGTTAGTACTTCTGAGCCAGCCCCCACCATCACCATTGGAGTGTGACAGGAGGTGAAATAAACTTTACTTGTGTTAAGCCACTGAGATTTTTCTGGTTGTTGACTACAGCGGTTAGGTAATCCTGATTAATACATTCATACATTAGAAGCAAAAATGCAAGTCTGTAGGACTCAGATTTATCAAGAAAAATGGAGAAGGGACTGAAGATGACTTTACGTAATAACAGTGACAGCAAGGAGCACATAGTATTGTTCACCTGCAGTGTTCAAATGCCCACTTTACAGATGGGGAAACAGAATCTCAGAGAGGCACATACAGGCCATCTGGCTAGGAAGTGCAGACCTGTTAGGACATGTCAACATGTCCTGGCCTGGCTGTGTTGCTTCCTAAGCTGGGTGAGGGAGACACAGGAATTTGTTGCATTTTAAGTATATGTGTATATGTGTGTGTGTGTGTGTGTGTGTGTGTACACACATTTTTATATATATATGTACACAGACATTTATACACACACACACACACACACACACACACATGCATACATACCAGCGTTGCCAAAACATTCATACACATTTTAAGAGGTGTTATGTATGTATTACTTTTCGAAGTTGAATTGAATTACAGTAGCAACATGTAGTATGATGTTTGCTCAAAAGATGGCATTAATCAAATGAATGTTAGTGTCACCATGCAATAGGAAGGACAGTTGAAGAAAATGGCAGAAGCGCGGTTGTCGTTAGACGAGTGCAAGGCTATTTGCCAAGACAATGGATACGATGAAGAGGTGCAATTGATTTTCTTCCATGTTCTCCTGACTTAACACCCCTTGACTTCTACCAACGAGGGACCTTAAAGGATGTGGTGTACCATAGAAAACCAGCTACACTGGCGGTACTTAGGGAAGAAATTGAAATGGCATGTGCAGCGATACAAGTGGACACTTTGGCCAACATTGCTCAAGCCGTAGTTCGCCATAGTCAGAAGTGTCTGAATGCTGATGGTAACCACTGTGAGCACCTCTCGTAATTGCAGAAGTCAAATGTGAGTTGTATTCATCTTTTGTTATTGGTATATATCGAGTATACAATTCTAATACAGTTTTTTCCTTTCTTAAAATGTGTATATGTTTTGGCACCTTCTGTGTGTGTGTATGTGTGTGTGTGTGTGTGTGTGTATGTATGTATGTGTGTGTGTGTATATATATATATATATATATATATATATATATATATATATATATATCCTTCAAATCTTTTAAAATTTTTTATGTGAGTTAGATGCAGACATAGAAAAGGGCATGTTACATATGTGTTCAACTCAAGGAAATTCTGTGTGGTCACCACTCAGGCCCCTGTGATTGTCGTATCTTCACTGGTGTGTCATGAACTGAGCTTTCAAACCGAAAAGTCCTATGACATTTCTCACAGGTAAATCTGTTTTCATTTAAGAGGACTTTCTTTTTTACTTTTTAATTGAGATGAAATTCACTAAACATAAAATTACCTGTCTTAAAGTGCGTAATTCAGTGGCATTTAGTGCATTCACAATGTTGTGACACCATCACTTCTATTTAGTTCAGAATATTTCATCACTCCAGAAGGAGATTTCATCACCCCCCCATTCCTGGGTTTGGAATATTTCAGGCCCTGGTAACCACCAATCTGTTTATTGTTTTGATGGATTTGTCTATTCTGACATTTTACATAAATGGAACCATACAGTATGCCGTCCTTTGTGTCTGGCTTCTTTCACCCAGTATAATTATTTTGAGATTCATCCAAGTTGTGTGTAGGAGCAGCTCACTCCTTCTTGCCCAGAAGTATTCCATTGCATGGATATACTACAGTTTGTTTATGTAGTCATCTGCTGCCAGTTGGGTCTGCTATGAATAAAGCTGCTATGGACATTCTAGTACAAGTCCTTTTTGTGAACACATGCTTTCATATGTGGAATTGCTGGATAATAGGATAGATACATGTTGAACTTTTAAAGAAAGCACCAAACTGTTTTCCAATATGGCTGTACCATTTTACAATTTCACTAGAAGGTTATGAGTGTTCCAGTTGCTCCACACTCTTGCCAACACTTGGTATGGTCCGTCTTTGAAATTTCAGCCTTTTAAATTCAGCCACAACTTGGTGGGCCATAAACTCCAAATTGTATCACCCCAACCCAGGTTTTCTAAACCTCAACACTACTGACATTTTGGACCAGATGATTCTGTGCTGTGGGCACTGTCCTGTGCATTGGAGGATGTTGATAAGTATCCCTGGTCTCTACCCACTAGATGTCAGAAACACCCTGGAGGAGCTTCCTACAGCTCTCATAACAAATTACCCCAAACTTTGTGGCTTCAAACAACAGAAATTTATTCTCTCACAGTTCTGAAGGACAGAAGTCTGAAATCAGGTTTACTTGGCTAAAATGTGGGTGTCAGCAGGCTACATACCCACAGGAGGTGCTAGGGGAGGATCCATTCCTGGCCTCTTACAGCTTCTGGTGGCTGCCAGGCTCCTTTGCTTGTGGCCACATCACTGAAATCTTCAAGGCCAGCATCTTCACATCTGTCTCTGCTCTGTCTTCACACGGCCTTCTTTGTGTCAAAGCTCCCTCTGTCCCTCTCTTACAAGGATGTGTGTGATTGCAATTAGGGCCTGCATGTGCTCAGGAGGTCTACCGTTCCCTGCTGCTTGACACCCGCCTCCCCACCTGTTTCTCCATATCAGACTTCTCTAAGTTATAGGCCATTGGGTTCTAGATCGATTTGCCAAAAAACAATCCTCAGGTAGAGTCAAGAATATACTGTTTTGCAACAATACAGTTTAGAACAATTTGTACTGCATAGGTTGGCCTTCATAGCTTTGGAAAATGTAGGAGACATTTTGGTTAACTGGTCATCATTTTGACTTTGTGAGAGCATTTTCTGGAGTAGTCCAATTGCCTCTGTGACCATAGGAGCTGGGCAGAGAGGGATCCTTGACTAAATGAGGGACAAGGAAGAAAGTCAGCTGTGTCGCAGCCAGGACACTGCTGCCAGAAGGAGAGGAATCTGGGGGCAAGAGAAGGGAAGACTGAGAGAATATCCTTATGAATTAACATCTTCTTATTCAATAATCTGTTTAAGAATACATTTAAGGTTATACATATTCAAACATTCTTATAAATGTATTAATGAAGTATGTATTTGTTGACTTCACATTCATGAAGAACATATTCGTGTTCATGAAAATATACTTGAACATAGTTAATACCTTGAGTGTTGTTGTGGCTAGGTCCTTCATGTCAATGGAAAGAGAGTCATGGGAAATCTATTTTCAGGTGGACATCCTGCCATCTCTCCTTCTCTGTGGGCAGTAGCCTCAGCCATGCTGTCAGCCCACTCTCTTCTCAACAGCGAGCAGGGCAGAGACTAACGGAATGTTCCTTGAAACACTGTTATGAATTGGCTCCTGAAGAATTGGCTTTCAGCAAATGAGTGCTCAGCTTATTAGCTGCCTGGGAGACGTCTCCATGTGCGTGTCAGTCAAGTCCTTGAAGCAGGATCAAATTACCTCCTTGCTTCACATTCCCTGTCTGTGCAACAGCATTATTGGTTGTGCTCTTGTGCATGTCAGAGCGATGACCATCAGCCTGGTCCTTCATTGCCCTGTTCTCTATAGGGCACCAGGCCTCAGACATTCCATTTTTCTTCTCCAATGTCACTGGCCCTGGCTTGGGTCAAGCCTTCCTCGGCTCTTCCATAAAAGACAGTGCTAGAACCTGCTTGCCATCTGTCCCTCTGGCGTGTCCTTCCTGGTGCCCAAATGAGAAACCTCAAAGATTTTTTAAATTATGAAACATTCCAAACCCAGGGGAAATGTAGAGAATAACATGATCAACACTGTCTACCCACCTGCTAGCTTTCTCAAATCTTAACACTGACCATTTTTGCTTCAAATCTTATTTTTTAAAGAAATAAAACTCTTTAAAATTCTCTTAAAACTCTCCATTACCCCTTTTCCTGATCCCATTTCCCTTCTGCCCACTTGGCTGTCTTTATTGGGCACTATCTATTTCCATGCATGTTTTTATACTTTTACTACTTACATCCATAGCCATAAACCACAGGTAGTGATGTTTTATTTGTGTTTTTAAACAGCTCTACTGAGATATAATTTACATGCCATAAAATGCACTGTTTTAACTATACATTTGAATGATCTTTAGTAAATTTACTGCGTTGTGCCACCATTACCACAATCCTATATTTGTTTTTTGTTTTAATAATAGCTTTATTGAGATATAATTCACATGCCATAAAATTTATCTATTTAAAGTGTACAATTCAGTGTTTTTTAGTATGTTTGTGGAGTTGTGCAACCATCACCACTATCTCATTGCAGGCCATAACATTGTCATCATTCCAGAAAGAAACCCCATCCTCATTACCAGTCCCCACCTTCGGCCTCTTCCAGCGCCCTTCCCCCTCGGCAACCACTAGCCTGTTACTGTCTTTCTGGACTGGTCTATTCTGGACATTTCATATAAATGGAATCATATACTATGTGGTCTCTTGTGAGTGCGCCATCTCTATAATTCACAGATTTTTATGGAATAACTACTGAATGCCAAATACTGGTTCTGGAAACATATAAGAAATTTAATAGCATGTGAGAGTAATTTAGATTTTGATTTCTACAAATATTCTAGTCTATCTCTATTTTGGTAAAGCTATCACAAAAGAGGAATGATATATAAGAGATACATGACTATCAGTGTGGGTGTGGCTGGGGTGCAGAGCTAGAGGAGGAGGCAGAGTTTGACCAGAGCTTGGGGCAAGAGAAGGAAGGCGGACCCTGAACCCAAGTCTAGTCTTAATGTAGAGCTGCTCACCACCAGCATGAGCTCTGAGAGGGGTACTCAGGAAGTATTACTTTCTCTTTTGCTCCCAAGATACGCATTCCTAGAAGAACGGGTAAATGTCTACCTGCAGGGGCACCTGAATGAGATATACTATCTCAAACAGAATCTGGCCTGGGCTGAAGAGAAAATGGTCTGTCTGTCCTATAAGAAAGCCAAGGAAATGTGGATGAGTACCTTATGGGGGATCTTTTTGAGAAATGGCCAATGAGAAGTATATAGGGATGAGAGAAGCAAAAGATAAGCTAACCTGTTCTGATACCCTCCAAACGAGGGAACGAAATGGATCCCCAAGCTGTGCCCCTGCTGAGGGGTCAGTGCAACTCACATTTGTTTTAGAGCTAGCAGGGTTCAATCTTTATGTTCATGCCATACTTCCCCCCTATCCAGTTTAGCTGATCTTATTCTTATACTTGAGGGTGCATCAGAACCATCTATAGGGGGTGCCAACAAGTCCTCAGAAGCTGCTGCTGGTGTGGGAAGCACCCACTGGGAGCACCTGCTTTTGACCCTGGGGTAGCAAGAAGTAGGTAAAGGATCTCCCTCTCCTGTGACAAAGAGCCTCGGTCTCTTCCACGCCCTGAGATCTTACTCTTGTCCTTGGCCAGCTCTCTCATGGCCAGATTCTCAGTCTCAGGCCACACCGGATGAGAGCCAAGTTAGATGAGACCTTCAATGTTACTGGGAAACACAGACCCTTCCAGGATGGGGTCCTCAGTATGTATGTGTTCTAGGTTCTCAACTTCTCTTCTAAATGTTCAGATCATCGACCCTTGCTGCGCCCCCCGTAGGAATTCAGGTAAATGACCGCACTTCCCTTCTAACCTCTGGTGAGAGCTTGTGTTTTTGTCATCTACAGGTGGTCATGGAGACTTTCAAGAGTCGTATATCCAAGCTCAAAACTCTACAGCAAGTGACCCAACTGGAGATGACAAAAAAACCTCAGTAGCCATCCCCAGAAGTTTATGTTCCAATTCGTGAGCCTACTCCTCAGACTAGCCACCATTTTCTTGGTCTTCATCTCCATTGTGTGTGCCTGCCCCTTGCTACTGGTGAATCCACCCCTGTGCATGTGCACCACACTCATGCTGATCAGGCTCGGGGCTCTGGCCTGGCAGAAGTGGCATGCCATCCTTGCCATGGACTGTCAGACCTGGATCCCCTCCAGATGGACACTGTATTCCAAGGACTCCAATCCTCCATCAGATGGGCCTCAAAAGGCCTACGATTGCCAACTTTACCTGCTTCCAGGTGTCAAGATGTCTAGCCAGCCCTCCCTAGACAGCCATTTTTCAGATCTCCCTTTTGGATTTTATCAGCACCGGCCCCATGAGAAGTATGTGGAAGCCCACCCACCTCACACTTGCCTTTCTCACAATCCATCCATACCATCTGCAGACAGAAAGTTTGAAAAATATTGAAGTCTCTAAAGTTCAGTGCTACTTTCCTCTCTAACGCTACTTTCCTCTTGCGTTCCTGTAACTGAATACTCAGAGGCTCAGGTGCCCCCAAACTTCAGTGGCAGCCTCTGTGACTATTGTTTTTGGCAAAGAGAAACTACATTTATTTCACAGGGATTGAGCAGAAGAGATGGTGGGGGTTCGTAGCCAAAGCCCGGGTAAGTGAGACAGGGGCTACGTTTTTGTTTTTTTTTCCGGCAGGAGGGAGATGTTTTCGTTGTTGGGGCTGAGACATACTCATGCAGGTGACACCGAAGAGACAGATGAGGCCTCTGTTTTGGAGGTGCTGGAGAGTTCAGAGCTATCATCCACTTTCTTCCCAAAAAGCTGCAAGATGCAGTTTCGAAACTGGCAGGACAGAAAGTGTTATTCAGCAAAGCAGGAAGGGCCAACGTGCCATGCTAAAGGTAATGCTTGGGGTCTTCAGAGGAAGGTATTCATGAAGTGTCACCTGGATGATTTAACACCTTCTCTTCTACTATTCAGAATCCTACAGTGTGAATGAGGAAGTCTCAGGTTGTTCCTTGCATGTGGCGATGTTCTATTCCTGACTATTTGGTCATCTAAGTAATCTAACTTAGCAGCTGATGGTGACTATTGTGGGTCACATCGTGCCCCTCCGAAATATGTGTTCAAGTCCTAATGCCTAGAGTCTGTGAATGCGACCTTATTTGGAAATAGTCTTTGCAGATGTGATTAAGATATCCATTACCGTGAGGTCATACTGAAAAGAATTTGGACACAGACACACAGGCACAGAGGGAAGAAGGCCATGTGAAGGTGAAGGCAGAGATCAGGGTGACTTATCTGCAAACTAAGGAATAGCAAGTACCCACCAGAAGCTAGGAGAGGGGCGTGAACAGATTCTCTCCCTCAAAAGGAGTCAACACTGCTGACACCTTGATCTCAGACTTTTGACCTCCAGAACTGGGAGACAATATATTTCTGTTACTTAAAGCCACCCAGTCTGTGGTAGGTAGTTTGTTACGCCGCCCCAGGGAGCTCATTCAGTGACCAACCTGAGGCCAGCTACGGGGCCTAGGCATAGAGTGACCCATCTCCAGAATGTCCGGGAAGAGGCATTTTAGTGAAAGGAAACATGATTGTCATCTTGTTTCTGTTCCATCAATTTTGGGGCTAGGCAAGGACTAGATAGACAACAGTTTAGCTACCATCTCATCTCTTTAGCCAAGAGGGTCTTCTGGCACCAGGACGGCCCTGTTTTTCACTGCTTGGCCCCTAAAGTTCTGGGCTTTATTCATTTCTCAGATTATATCTCAGATCATCACTGAGCTAACCCCAATGCTTTGAGAATGCAGACCAGGTGCATTTCCTATATATTCTAGGCCTATTCTTGATTACCTCCAGCTACCTCCAATATCAAAACTCTCAAAATAAAAAAAACCATAATTGTTGAAATTGGTAATGTAAGAAATGCGCTGAACAGCAGAATCAACTGGGCTGAAAAGCTGGCTGATGAGGCTGAGGAATTCATTCAACACATTCACTCAACATCTACCTCCTGAGTACCCTTTTTGCACCAGACTGTGTCCTAGGGGATCAGCAGCGAATAAAAAGAAGAAGATTTCCTGTCCTCATGGAGTTCTATTCCAGAAAGTTCTCTTCCTGCAACAGGAAGTGATAACAATGTGGAAAGGATGAAAGAAAAGTTTGAAAGCCTGGAAAGTTCCAGCAGTGCAGACATCTATCTAGGAGAGGGAGGATGGAATGAGTGAAGCAAAGCCAGTACTTGTTTTGCAAGCTAGCCTAGGACTCCATAAACAAAAGCCAGACCTCAAAAGAGACCCACGTGAAAGACAGAAGTGGGTCAGGGATAGAACTACACTCTGGGTCGTGAGGGGCCAACAACGGAGTCCTGGAGAGTCAATGGTGGTACTGGGCCTACTGAATATTTAAATATTACCAAAAGAAAGCATGCTCAATGAACTCAAGAGAGTCAGAGCCAGGCTGGAGCGGGTGGGGGTGTGTAGCGTGTTCAGGCCATCCTCAGGTGCCTGAGCTCTAGGCTGGCTCTGAGGGCAACAGAAAGGAACAGCATACAGCACACAGGTCCTATAGGAATCGGCCACCCTCAAGCAGAGACCATAAAGGGATCCAGAGGGAGAGCTGCCCGGGCTGGGTCACGTGCTGAGCCCTCTCTGGTCATTGTCCTGGGGACCAGACACAGCTCCAGGTGGGGGCCATCACGGGGCTCTGCCAGGGTGGATTTCTACTTTGCTCTGCCGGATGTATGACTTACCTGCCGGTTCATAAAGACATAGATAATGGGGTTGTAGATAGTGGCACTTTTGGCAAAGTAGGCTGGCAGGGCAGCCACCAGAGGGTGGAAGGCGTAACCAGGGTGGGCAGCAGCAAAGCATGCAAAGAAGGTGTAAGGTCCCCAGCAGAGGCAGTACGCCAGGACCATCACCACCACCATGCGTGTCACCTCCTTCTCTGCCTTTTGGGTGGACTCGGATTCTTTCTGCTGCTTTGCCACCTGGGGGAGACAGAGAGTCGTGCCAAGGGACAGTGAGTTGGGGAGTCTCTCAGGACTCTGTATCTGAGGGGACTCTATGTTCCTATTGCTTGGGCAGCACGTCCAAGAGGCAGTGAGAGGCGGGCAGTCATGAGGAGAAGGAGATGGGTCCATCTGGTACAGCATCCCAGCCAGCCAGCAGCCAGCTCCCACCTGAATGAGTGCACACCTGGCCCAGGGTGGCCTCTCGGGAGCTATGCAGGCTTTGAGGTGGCAGCTGGGCCTGACTAAGATGCCCCAGAGCCAAGGTCTTCTAGGCTCTTGGCTTAGCTTGGCTCCTGTTAGGAGTTTGGAAAGGAGCAAAGGAGGCTGTTCTTAGCATCACCTGATCCCTTGTCGGTGTGTCCCCTTGTGTGGTCAGGTCTGAGGGGCCTGTCGGGAGAAGACACAGAGGCTGGCCACTGCCTGCTGAGTGGGCATGAGGGGAAACTGTGAGGGCTGGGGACATGTTCTGGAGCCTGGGCTCCACAACCGAGACCGGACGTGGCTCAAGCCATGGTTGGACACCTGTGGGAGGCAGCTAAGTTGGTTCTGATTCCTGACCACCAACAGGATTTGGGGGAGGAAGAAGGGGAGTAAATCACAGGCTGAAGGTAGTGAGATGAGAGGAGCTTATCTCAAGCCCGTGGCCTCCACTCTAGGGAGAGCTTATCAGCATATGCTGATCCGATTGTGGGCACAAGCAGCTTCATATAGGAAAGGCACCACCCCAAAGGGCCTTCTACTGTGCCAAGCTGGATCCCAACAGGAACAGATGGCACACCCAGATCAAGCTAATTTTAGCATAGTTAATTGATAAAGGGACAACTTAATTATGGTATTCAAGGGACCACGAGGGGAGCGCAACGCTCTCAGCACCCCAGGACCCAATCTCACACTCCTGTCTTGCTCTGATTTCCTGCAAGGGCTTCCAGTAGGAGTTCAGCATGCGGCAGTGGGGCAGTGTGACAGGTATGGCTGTGGACAAGGTCAGCTCCCCAGAGTGGAACTGGGGGCAGATGGCACGTGTGAATTCGCTCCTTAACCTGCCTAACAGCTGTGAAGGGGACAGGGGCCCTCTGGTGGCAGCCTTTTCAAAACACCTCTTGATTTGCAGGTCTCACTTGCAGATCTGGCTGCCTGGGGGGCTGTCCCGGGTCAGAAGGAGTGCAGCTCTGTTGTTCCCTTACTGGGCCCCTCAGTGGGGGCAGTGGAGAGACAAGGACAAGGGAGCCAGGGCTGTAACTGCAGCCCCAAAGAAACTGCCAGATTTGCATCTAATATGAGGGCAGGAGAGGAGACTGGGTGATCCTCAGGCCCTGGCCAGACATCCCTGTCCCTCAACATCCTGCCAGCTGTGGATGAAGCCACGGGGGCATGGGGCTTACTGCTCGGATGGCCAGCCACACTTGCAGGTAGCAGAGTATGATGACGCTGAGAGGGATGATGCAGCACGTGGTCATGAGGACGATCATGTACGACTGCACCCCAGGATATGAGCTGCCGCTGAACACGTCCGGGCCACAGGAAGTCTTCAGGCCATGGGGCCAGTACCTGGAGAGAAGGGCCGGCAGCCTGTCCTGGTGCAGGCAGGGAAACCTGGGACTCCTCCCCACTAGCCCAGGCATGCCACTGACTTGGATAGGGTTGTTGGGTATTTTTCTATGGAGGTGAGATTCACATTACACGAGTTGACCATTTTTGAAGTAAACAATTCAGTGGCATTTAGCACATCCATCACCACTATCTGGTTCCAGAACATTTTCAACACCTCAATCATGTCCCCCTTTTACCAAGGGGGGGGGCAAGGCACCCTCGTGGGTTCTAAGAACACCTGTGAATACCCGATTCATTTTTCTGGGATCAACTAGCTCAGCCCATGGCCTGAGGTCATCGATGTCTCTCCATGTGTTTCTGTGAGCGGCTCACTTGGGAGAAACAGAGGTTTGGAGACCACAGGGCCCATTTCCATGTTGCAGCCAGCCAGATTCAAACATTCATAGACACTGCATGCTCAAAGGGGTTTCACGAAGAGTCGGGTCCATCCTCACTTTATTCATGGGGCCCCAGAGGCTCAAAGATAGAAAGCAATTTGCCCCGAGGTCACAAAGGAAATCACAAGTCTGACCGTCCCCTCTCCATCCTAACAAGCAGCCTTCCTGGCACCCTGGTATCCTTACCTGCTCCAACCAAAGATGGGTGGGGCAGTCCACACAGCAGACCAGACCCAGGAGAAGGCGATGCCTGCGATGGCCAGCCTGGCGTCAAATCTGATATTGCCAAAAGGCTTGCAGACCACCAGCCACCTCTCCCAGGAAATGATGGCCAGGGACCAGAGGCCTGTGATCCCTGTGAGGGAGAGCAGACAGATGATGGCTTTGAGCCTCCAACATCACTTCTTCCATTCAAACTTACTGACAGCTCCCCAGATGAACAGGCACCTCCCAACTACCTGCAAAACCTCATTCTCCAAAGTGTTTTCAGGCCCAGGGAGCACCGGCTCTTTTAGTCAATTACTTTTTCTAATGCCTGCTTTCTGGTCCTTCCCCATTGGGCCTCGCCTTGCCCTCTCCGATTCGGCCTCCTCACCCACCTTGCTGAACCTGTCTCTTTTGCTTGGCCATCAGCCTTTCCTCTGATGCCACCAAGGTAATCCCCTTACGGCCACGTACACACCAGCTTGACCCACTGCTATGGTCCTAGCCAAGAGCTATGCCCCTCCTGCCAGTACACATGCATTCCTTTAGGCACTTGGAACCCCTGTTTTGCATCACCTTCTGCCATTTGGCAGGTGGGGACAGCATCTCCTGTCCTGCTTAGACCCTGGAGGTCTGTGCGCAGAATTCAGGACTCCATGAACTGGAATGGGAATACGGACATCTCTGTTTCCACTAACCTCTAACAGGCACTGGTATTTCCTTCCATGATGAGTGTGACAGCATTAGCAGTACCTGTGACTCGGTCACTTTACAGAGGTGGCAGACATTTCCCAATATCACTGTGTTTATTACCACTTTGAAATTTCAGTGTTGTCACTAATACTTCTGATACTGTTTATTTAATTACAATATAATTAAATGTAGTATTATAATTTTAATACTAATACTTTAAATGAAGGACTATGTCACTAATTACTGTTTAACACTTTGATAACTGTATTGCAATATCATTGGCTTCCTCATGGTGTGCATTTGCAAATATTCTTCTAAGAAGGGGTCCACAGGCTTCCCCAGAGGGCCGAGGGGCATCCACGGCACCAAAACTGGGGCAGAAGTGCTGGCTGCTCGGCACCTGGGCGACCCAAGAACAGACTGCAAGCAGAACCAGAGACAGCCATGAATGTGAACACAGAGGCCACTCAAACAACGAGTGGCCACGCAACTGCCATCGAGGCACACAGAGCACTTGAACTTGGGGGTGATGTACTTTCTCTGCCAGACTTTCCCTGGTCACTCCCATTCTACAGTTTCAGGAGAGTACTGGGCTATCAGCTGTGAAATAAAAGGCAGTTAAATGGGGAGGGCAGTCTCACCAGTATAGTGGGCATCATGTTAGCACCTATTCCACAGGGTTGTGAGAGGGTTCATTGTGCTCATATAAATCTTCCTTCCCAAGTCCTGCCCCCATATTACAGATGGGAAAATGGAAGAAGAGCAGAGCAGTAAAGCAATTTAGTGAAGCTCACAAACATTAGTAATTCAAATCTGAGGCCAGGCTCCCCATTCTCTGGGCCTCTTCCATCCCAATGTCTCTTTCTATTGTCTACTGCCTGAGAATCTGAATTGGAGATCAGTTTAGGTGGCAATGAGACAAACCCAAGTTAGATGTGGAAGCTGAGGACCCAGGGGTAGTGGCCAGGTGGCCCTGCAAAAATTTAAAAATGGGACAGCAGCTGCAAGCCTTGGCTGGTTTGACAGCTGGGGGCCTGGAGACAGGCTGTGTGTGCTTAGTGCCATGGTCCTTGGACGCCCTGTCTTTGAGTGGACACCGAGTTGTAAATCTGCAGCTCTTTATTCTCTCGTGGGAGGATGGTGCAAGGGCTCCTGGAGGGGACCTCGGCTTCATCAGGCCTGTCTATCTTTTTCCTCATGGGCCTCTGAGAAAGAAACCTGACCTCATGGCAACCACGTCGCCTCACCAGGTAGCCAACTTGCGACAGATCCAGCTCCCACTGTAGCTTCCTCGTCACTGCTACTGATGTGGCTTTGGTTCCCTCACTCAGCCTCCCTTTCATTTTCCATCCTCTTCTTGGGTCTCCCCTTCCAGTCTCCTCCTCTCAAAATAAAGTCCCCACTCCTCAGTATGCCATCCCTGGCCTGCCTACCTCTTGTTGTCTGCTCAGCAATAGCCTGCTGTTCACCAGTCCTCTTCCTACCCAACTACTGACTGAGCCCAGCCCTTCTCAGCTGTCTAGTAGCATCAACTCCCTTCTCATCCTGCTGGCTCAACATTTAGTTCCTCTATTATCTCTTCCAGGACAAGGCCCTCTGAGAGGACGAATGGCATTGTGCAGTCACTTTCTAGGATAGGGCTCCCTCTCCCCAGGACCTGGATATAGGTACCCTGTGTGTGGTATCCTATATACCTGGTACCTAGCACAAAGCCTGGCACATGGGTACTTCTCAGCCAATGTTCACGTGAGTGGAGCTGTGACCCACAGAGATATTAGTGATGGGGGTGGGGAAGGGGATGTGTGAATTACTCCTTTTCCTGGAGAAGCCAACACAAGTGATCTGAAAGGGAATGTGTCCCTAAGTTGGTTGGGAGTTCCATTTGGGATACCCAGAGCCTGCTCCTCCCACATTATTCTGGGACCCTTTGGCTCTATGTCTGCTTCCTCCCATGCTGGCTGCATGACCCCAAATTGGCTGTCCTGTGGCAGAATCTATCTCAGCGTAGGCACTCAGAGTGTGTTGGATTGCAAGTTCCCCCACTTAAATGATGACCCCAGCCCAACTTCCCCCATGGCTCTGTCTCCCTTCAAACATGTGCCTTGCACATGCATTGCAGGCAAAACTGGGGGTTTGCCATGTGAGTGTTTTCTTCACACACAGCAGGCTGGGTCTTCCCCGAGTCCGGGCCCTTGGCTGGCTTACCACACAGGGAGACAGTGTAGCCCTCAACAACACACAAAGGGTGGCCTAGCACAAAGTAGCCATAAATTTGGTTCACTACGCTGATGGTGCTGGCGATGATGGTCTCTGCCAGGTCAGCAACCGCTAAGTTCACCAGGATCCAGTTCAGAGGATGGCGCAGCTTCTTGAACCTCATGGTGGCCACTATCACAAGCCCATTAGTGAAGACCGATGCGATGACCACGAAGACCATCCAGGCGCTGGTGAGGTGGTATACCCATCTGGGAGCGATGTGGTAGTTGGGGCCTTCAAAGGGACCTAGAGACAGGAGGTACCAAGTAGGCAGCAGCATCACACCTGTATGGCTATACCCATCCCACCTCTCCCTGCCCCATCAGAGCCTCCCCTCAACCCTCCCTGCCCGCCGCCTTTGCAACCAGATATTTCCCTCTATCTTTACCTATTTGCAAACAACCTGATCACCAACTTGTCTCTCAGGACAGAGGCCATGTCTTGCTGGACAGCTTCACAAGCTTCCTTGAAGTTAACAAAGCAGAGCTCTCCACCATCTCTGCTGGGTATCACTCTCTCCTTTTATTCACCACCCCCATTCTGCTGGGCCAGCCCCACGGAGTGTCGTGGGCAGGCTTCTGCTCCCATGAACACACTACACCCCCTGCACTGCTTCCTGTGTGTATTCCATGTCTTTCTGTTGTTGGATCTTTACTCACATTCTCCCCTGCAAATTGGGTCCTCTTCCCTTCCATACCATAAAGCCCAGTTCAGATGCCCTTGGCTTCTGGAAGCATTTCCAGATTCCCTAGCTGAAAGTCAACTCAGCCCCTTGGAACTACCATGATGCATTTCCATGATGTTCTAGGATGTATTGGGGTTAATCCCAAAGTACAAATGGTAAGTGTGAGAATAGCAACTGGAATTGGGAGGTGTTTGGAATACTCCAGCTTGCAGGCAAATGTAAGGGGATAGAGCAATTTCAAAATGAGGCAGTCTGATATCTTTCCCAGATAGCCCATGGAGTCCAGATTGGCCAAGGCAGGTGCAAGAGGGACAGGACAGGGACAAGGGCCACACATGGGGGTATGAGTACAGGAGGGCTACAAATGTGGAAGGCCAGATTGGAGGGACACTGGAGTAGGTGTATTGGCCTGCCTTTCCCTCCTGAAAGCTTTGGGACTCATTTCATAAAGAAATGAGAATGAGAAAGGTATCACAGTCAATGCCCAGGCAAAGATATGCTAAGAAATACAGGGAGAGAGAGAATCAAATGTGGAGGGCAGGCAGAGAAGTAAGATTTCTTTGAATATACCTTGTTTTTCTAGATTTTAGTTTGGAGCCCTATAAATATTTTATTACATAATTATAAAACAATATTAAATTTTAAAAAGCAATTCCTGAAAATGAAAAATGAAACAAATGAACCCAAATACATAGCCACTCGGTTATTCTAAGGAACTTGTAAAGATACTAGCTTGACTACGTGAACTTAAAGATAAAAAGATCTGTCCAAGTGTTATGTTTTTGGTAATTGTGTTGTTGGCAGTTACGCAGTTGTGTTGGGGTCATAGTGTGAGGCCATTGTGAGTGCATGGGGGATAAAGCAAATGATTAATTAAATGATATTCAAATTCTTATTCTACCCAAAGCCCTTGAGAAGACAATTATTGGTGGGAGAGAAAGGAGACCCAGAGGTCAAATGCAATTGGCTCCACCAAGGAGCTGAGTCATTATTTTGAAATGGAAGAGAAAAGGAGGAAGAATGAAGCATTTCTCCTGCCTTTCCCATACACACTACCCTGCTGGGGAACGCAATAGTAGATGAAGACATGTTTCTTTTCATCAAAGTAGTCCAGCTAACAGATGAAAACAGTCAAAATGCTATTTTTGCAATCCCCAGTGGTTTAATGGGTTTGGGCACTGGACTTCAGAAGCTGTCAACACTCCGGAAAAAGGGACACCCTTCTAATGGTACCATCTTTCCAAAACACCCAACAAATCCAGCTGGCTTCCCCCAGACCTTCAGATCAGCTTCCTGAGATCATGGAAAGATGTCGTCAGAGTGTGGAGTCGATGAGTCCAGGGACAAACGAGTCATTTTCTTTGATGTATAAATTGCAAGGAGATTAAGGGGGAACCTCTAAATTCAAAGAGGATGAAAAGACATATCAATCAATAGGAACGTATAGGCCTTATTTGAGCCCTGATTAAAGCAAACTGAAAAAAAACATTTAAATGCTGACTGGGAGATTTGATGATATCAAGGCAGTGTTACCTTTTAGGCATGATAATAGCAATGTGATTTTATTATCTGAAGAGTCCTTTCCCCTTAGACATGTGTACTAAAGCTTTACAGAGGAAATGGTGTGGTGACTTGGATCTGCTACCAGAAATCAGGAGGAAGGCTTAGTGGAACAGGTTACAGATGAAATAAGACAAGTAATCAATACCATCAATACCCACGGGTTCATTACACTCTTCTCTCTACTTTGGTAGATACTTGAATTTGGGGGGGGAAAAACTACAAAAAGAAATCTTGGGCATTGATGAAGCCCCAGGGGTCCCCAGGGAGAGTGTTGTTCCATCTCCTTTAAGACTATTCTGGGATGCAAACAATTAGGTTTGCACGAACTTCAAGGTTCTCAACCAGTTTGATCTGGGGACCCTGTTGCTGGTCACTGCTCTGGCCTTCAAGAAACCACAGCATGTAAGATGTTCTTGAAGGAACCAATGGTCTTTGGTTTGGAGGAAGGAACTGGGGAGGGGACCAGGGGCTGGGGATCAAGTGTCCTCAGCTCTTTGAATGGCTCACATGCAGTTTTTTGACTGGGCCACTCCCAAGGCAGAACTCTAGCTGCCTCTAGTTTTCAGTTTCTATTGCACCTGAACCTTCTCTTGCCATGGGACAGCTGAAAGCAGAAAGGCAGCCCTGGGAGCTGAGTGAGCTCCTTCCACCAGAATGCAGCCTAAGGCTGCAGGCCCCACACGGAGTTGGACAAAGTGAACTCTACAGTCTCTTCTGACCCTAAGGTTCTAGAAATCTCTCAGTCCCTCCCCCAAGCCTCCTGCTCCTGGTGTTTGCCTCCTATTGGTTTCAGAACGTGCAACGATGAGTTGGACCCAGCTCCTCCTCCAGACTTGAATGTAATGAGTGCTTACTAGCAATATGAGGCCACAAGGAAATAGTTATGAAATTTCCTAAGATAGAGATTCTCAAAGGGTCTGGGAAGCCTCTGTGATTTGAAAATGCATATTCGATATTCTAGTATCCTTTCCTCTTCAGAAAGGAAACCCTCATTCATGTCATCATGAAAGCTAAGGGAGAAGACCCTCTTGGCTAGTGACAATGTGCAGAAAACAGACTCCCCCAATGGCCACTTGGGCCTGGTGTTGCAGGGGATCTGCTCCAGCCAGCATGACCCAGCCTCTATGACACCTGCTCTCTCACCTCTGGTGGCGTTGCTGTTGGTGTAGGTGAAGATGCTCCCCTGGGTGCTGTCCTCAAAGTTGGTCTGTGGCTGCACTCCTGTAAGCCTTTGGGGGCCCCACTGCTGGGCCATGGCTCCAGAAAGCCCTGTCCCCAATGCCCACCAGCCCCAGTGCCATCCGGGGGTCACGGCAGTTTATATAAGCCTGTGGGATCGGCCTGGAGCCTCCTCACCTTAAAAGCTCCCAAACCCTTCACCATCTTATCTCTTAATTGGGCCCTGGACTTAGACATCCTCCTCCCCCACCCCTTGCCTCCTGGCTTCTCAGACAAGCCCATGAGGGCAGCTCAGAGGGGTGTGCTTGGAGCCAAACTCAGAGCCCCTGACTTTCTGAAGTGGTTGTGGGAGCTTCCATGGACCCTTGCTCCTGTTTATGTGTTCTCTGTTTCCTTCTACTGTCCAGCACCCACTCTTAGGTCAGGTGGGCCCAAGGGTCAAGATTTTCAGATTGGGGTATGGGTGGGGGAGCAGCTCCAAGCCTAAATCCACCTTTCCCATATGATTCACCCCAGAGCACTGGGAGGTGGGAGGTGGGAGGCCAGGGGGCTTTGCAAGGTTTAAGCCTGGAACTGAGGCCTCCTTGAGCATCAGGTCATCTCACTGGGCACACATAGATGTAAGTTGTGCTGGTGGGGGCTCCTCTCCCAGGAGGGGAGGGACATATCTGGGGTGTGGGGAGACTCTATGTGTATCTTGCTTTGTGTTCCCCCCTCCCCTTTCACCCCATGAACTGCAGCTCCTTTGGTCACCAGAGTGCTTATCCAGGCCCTCTTAGCAACCCTGCCACAGCACTTGAAGGTGCCCACAGTCACTCATACCCTCTTGCTCAAGTCTCCTCGCCTGAGTTCACGATCTTTCCTTGGACTGCTCCTGACTACAGCCTCCCCTTAGACTTGCCTTCAAAAGAAAACCTCTCAACAGAGTGTTCCAGATGGACTGCCTCCACTGTCCCTCTTCAGCCACTGCAGTCTGGCTGCTGCCGGCTCTGTGCTTGGGGCACTGATTGCCTGCTAACTGCCCAATTCTTCAGCCTTACTGTTTCCAACCAAGGACCCTGTGCCCCTCCACGGGTTTCTTAGGGAGCAGATCCTTTCTCATGGCTTCTGCCAGCTCCTCTCTACTCAGTCCTGAAGTCCAGCTGCCTTCACGCACCTCCTTTGGGTTGGCCTTAAGCTCAGTAAAGCCAAGATATGAGCTCATTTTCTCACTTCCCTGTTCTCAGTGCCATGACTTTAGCACTCCACACTAAAGGTTCTGGTGATAAGGCCATTTCTGTAGGTGGAGGGGAAGCCTTAGCTGCCAATCTGAAGACCAGAGCTGTGTGGAGCCCCAGCTGGGCCACCCATAACAAGAATGGCTCCTAGCACTGGTCAGTGCCTGCCATATGCCAGGCGTTAGGCTACGGACTCTGCGTGGAAGTGAAGGAAAGCGTACTGGCCACAATCTCGCCAGGGTCCATTGGCAGCCTGGAAAGCTGTGTTTTTCCTGACTGTAAGAGAAAGTATACCCAGCACTTTTGCGTCTAGGTATCTACACAAGAGGATTGAAAGTACATGTCCACACAAAACCCACTATGAGATTGCCCGTAGCAGCACTACTTAGAAAAAGTTGAAAGAAACAGTTCAAAAGTGAATCAACAGGTGAATGAATAAACAAAATGTGGTTTATCCATGCTCTGGAGTTCAGCCATAACAAGGAATGGAATTCTGACCCATGCTACAACACGGATGAGCCTCAAAAACATGATTCTGTGTTAAAGAAGCCAGGCACAGAAGGCCAAATAGTGTATGAATCCATTCATATGAAATGTCCAGAATAGACAAATCCATAAAGAAAGAAAGATTAGTGGCTGCCAGGGGCCGGGGAGGTGGGTAAATGGGGAATCACTGCTCATGGGAACAAGGATTCCTCTGGGGGGTGATGGAAATATTCTAAAATTAGATTGTGATGGTGCAGATGGTATGGGAAACAATTTCGCAATTTCTCAAAATATTAAAAATAGAATTACTATATGATCCAGCAATTTCACTTCTGGGTATATACTCAAAAGAAGCGAGAGCAGAGGTTCATAGCATGAACATAGCATGTTCAAGTGGCTCACAGTGTAGCTTGAGATAACAAGCTCAGATCTCTTGATTCAGCCCCAAGTCATTGTGACTTCAAAGTTGATGCTTTGCCATCTTCCTGGGTCCCAGGGAGCTCTCTCTGCCTGTCCCCACAAGAGTCAAAGAATCAGAGCATCCGAGAATGCCAGAGCTGGAAGTGGGCCTCCTTTGAGATCACCTGCTCCACCTGGTCCCTTCTGAATACTAGACACAGGATCGTCTCTTGCCAACACCATTATGGACTGGTAGGGTGGCCTTGAATGGGGCAGCCGCTCTGTCTCAGGCCATGTTCCCCTTCTGTTTAAAGGGAGATGACCAGTTCCATCTCCCCACACCCCATGAGGCTACTGTGGACACCCACGACCTCCGTGTTGTTTGGAAGACCTCTGTGAACAATGTGAAGTGCCATCTCAATGGGGGTCTGGCAGAGGAAGATCAGGACATCCGGGGGAAGCCTCCAGCTTGAGTGCTGGAGGTGGCTCAACACATGCCCGGCCTGCCCTTGGCCAGCATGACACTAATGACTGAGCTCAGCCTTAAGACTGCTCTAAGATCCTGTGGGGGAGGAGGGGAGATGGCAGAGGTGGAAGGAGGTGGGGATGGCAGTGAGTCCTGGACCGTCACCATCTCTGCGGAATGGGGTGCTAATTGATGATTAGGGCTAACAGAAGATCAAGTCCTGTTTTAGCAGAAAGCAGATTACTGCCCTGAAAAGTCACCCAGCACCTGGGTGTACACGTGTGCTCCCTGAGGCCCAATGAAAGCTCACTCCGGGCCCCTCACTAGGTCCAAGGGTGGATGAAAGGGGAGGGGCAATCAAGGAGGTGAAGAACAGGGAGAAAGAGGAAATGTGGGTGAAGCACAGCATGAGAAATAATGGAAAGCTTCCATTTTACCCCAGTCTCACTCCCTTGCTGCCAGCTGGGGCTGGCTGGAAGATGAGATGGCCCATTTGTCTAATCCGACTATTTCTAAGTGGCTGGGGGCGGGCAATGATTAGGAGCCCTGGGGGTTGATTCAGCTCTGGCTCTGGCCAGCAAGCCAGGGGGCTTTGTCATAACAGCCAGCGGGCTGGTACAGTTATAGGGCTGGGAACAACTTGGCCATTTGCTTTTGCCTTTTTTTATTGTGATAAAATATACATAATACCAAATTCACCATCTGAGCCGTTTAAGTGTACAATTAGGCGGCATTCAGCACAGTCACACTGTTGTACAACCATCCCCACCATCCATCCCTAGAACTTTTTATCTTCCCAAAATGAAACTCCGTCCCCATTAAACACACAGTCTTCCTCCCCCTCCCCCATCCCCTGGCACCCACTATTCCACTTTCTGTCTGCATGAGTTTGACTCTTCCAGGGACTTCACAGAATGGAATCACACACTATTTGTCCTTTTGTGTCTGGTTTCTTCCACTTAGCGCAATGTTTTAAGGATCATTCATTGCCTTTGACTTTATATTTGGAATAGATTTACATACATGGGATTTAATTTTTTGTCCTACAATGTGCATTTTCTTTCTTTCTTTTTTTTGGCGGGGGGAGGGGGTAGCTCCCTGGCTGGGAATCGAACTCAGACCGCGGTGTTGATAGCGCCGAAGCCTGGCCACTACACCACCAGGGAGTGCCCTCATTGCGCATTTTCTTCCATATCATTATACAGTGTTTACATATACAGTAGTCCTCCTTTATCCATGGTTTCACTTTCCTCGGTTTCAGTTAACTGTGGTCAACTGTAGTTGGAAAATATTAAATGGAAAAATTCAGAAATAAACAATTCATAAATTTTAAACTGTGTGCCATTTTGAGGAGTGTGATGAACTCTCACACTGTCCTGTTCCATCCCCCTGGGGATTGAATTATGCCTTTATCCAGCCTGTCCACACTGTATATGCTACCTGACCATCAGCCATTTAGTAGCCTTCTTGGTTGTCATTATCACCTGTCACGATATTGCAGTGCGTTGAGTTCAATAGGATTTCGTTTTTTTGTATTTTTTTTTTAATTTTTTTTAAACTTTTATTTATTTATTTATGTGGGTAGTTCCCTGGCTGGGAACCGAACCCAGACCGCAGCATTGACAGTGCTGAAGCCTTAGCCACTACACCACCAGGGAACACCAGGATTTCGTTTTTATGTGGTCAACTATGACTCCATTTCTCTTTTGATTTCTGCCCTTCCTTCTTACCTTGTTGGAAAAGTTCTCCCACTCTAAATTCCTCAGAGAGCTGTAAACATGCACCGTGTATATAAAGTCCAGAGATAAAGATAGGACTGTTTTCCCATTTCTGTGACTGTCCCATTGCATCTTGAATGGCTCACCTCAGAACCCAGCAACAACCAGATTTCCCCCACCTCTCCAGCTGACCGATGTTTCTTCCTCAATGTAGTCTCCATATTCTCAGTTTGGTCCCATAATCTCACTTCATCTGCTGCAGGCCTCCTGAAGTGATGCCATGTCTGTGCTCCGTAAACTCGAACAAGTCAGTCACCATCTCTAGAATGCGTGTCTTCGGTAGGAAGATGGGGATAACATTGACTTGCTGCAAGGCTTGAATGAGGTCGTGCTTTTGAAAAGTTCTAGCACAGTATTTCGTACAGAAAATTCAGTCAACAATTCATTCCACAGATACTTTAAGGACCTCCGGTGGCTAGGCATTGTTCTAAGCCCCCCGAGAACAAAGAGGTGGAGCTCCTTGCTGCCCTCTGACAGCTGCAATTCTAGTTTGTGTGTGTGTGTGCTGGGGGTGTAACATGAACACCAGACATAATAACTAAGTTGTGATCAGTAGGATGGAGAATGGGAAAAGGAAAATAGGATGCAGAGGTTGGGGGTACTAGGCTGGGGAGGGAACGAATGCCCATTTTTATAGCTCATGAGGATGGCCCTCTCTAAGAAAGGGACATGTGAGCAAAAACTCAGAGGAGGGAGAGAGGGAGCCTTGCAGACATCTGAGGAAGGCATCCCAGAAGAGGGAGCAGCAAATAAGTGCAAATGACGTGGGCAGGGGCCAGGGTGGCTGGAGCAGAGGGAGCAAGACACATTAGAAAGAGGGAATATCAGAGAAGTGGTAGGGATCAGAGCATGTGTGTCCTGGAGGCCATTTTCAGTATGTGAGCTTTCACTGTGAATGAAATAGGGAGCATTGTATGGTTTTGAGTGAAGGTGATACGATGTGACTTAGATGTTAACAAATTCCTTCTGGTGCTGTTCGGAGGATTGTGAGGGTCAGGGCAGAAGCAGGGGACCAGGTGAAAGGCAGTGCATTAATCCAGGTGAGAGACAGTGAGAGCTCCCACCAGGAAGGGGCCAGCAGGCTGGTGAGGGATGTCAGATGCTGGGTAGCTTGCATGGGTAGAGCCAACAGGATTCCCTGGTGGCTGAGGTGGAAGCAGTTGGAGAAAGGGAAAAGTCAAGGTCCACTCCAAGGTTTGGGGCCTGAGCAACTAGGAGGATGGAGTTCTCCTGAGCCAAGAAGTCAGGGCCACAAGTAGTGGGTGTCTGGCTGGTGGAGGGAGGCATGCATAGCATAAATGGCCAACACGAGGAACCAAAAGCGGCCACCACTTCGACCCACAGGCATTAAAAGAGAATTTGT
>PVJL010004545.1:57725-127311 GCA_004026885.1 Lyroderma lyra
GAGGATGTGGAGAAAAAGGGACTCTGGTACACTGCTGGTGGGAGTGCAAACTGGTACAACCACTGTGGAAGGCAGTGTGGAGGTTCCTCAGAAAATTGGGAATGGAGCTACCATTTGACCCAGCAATCCCCCTTCTGGGGATCTACCCAAAAGACTTGAAAACCTTTGTCCGCAAAGACTTATGTACCCCAGTGTTCATCGCAGCACTGTTCACAGTGACCAAAACATGGAAACAACCAAAGTGCCCTGCGACAGATGACTGGATAAAGAAGCTGTGGTACATACACACAATGGAGTATTACTCAGCTGTAAGAAAAGATGAAATATTGCCATTTTCAACAACATGGATGGACCTGGAGATCATCATGCTTAGTGAAATAAGCCAGACAGAAAAAACAAAGAACTGTATGATTTCACTCATATGCGGAATATAAAACTGAAAGCAAAGAAAAAAAGAAATGAACAAACAAATAACCCATGGACACAATCAATGGTTTAATGTTTATTTGGGGACAAGTGGGTTAGAGAGGGGAGAAAGGGGAGGGGGTGGGAGAGGAGGGGGGAAGCTAAATATAAGGTGATGGAAAGAGAAGTCACATTAGGTGGTGAACTTATTATACATCAAGTTGACAATGCACTGTAGAATTGTATGCCTGAAACCTATGTAATCCTTGCTAACAGATGTCACCCCAATAAAAAAAATTAAAAAAAAATAATGCATAGGAGATTATGGTGCTCTAATAAATCCCTAAATATATTCATAAAAAAAAGAGAATTTGTTGAACAATTTGATCCCAATCAATGTGAAAATTTGGATGAAATGGAGAAATTTCTAGAAAAACACAATTTTATAAAATGCGCTCCAGAAGAAATGGAACATCTGAAGAGTTCTGTATCTATTAAAAGCTCTACTTTCAGATCTGCCCACAAGGAAGGCCTCTGTTCTGTTTCTGACCCACGCGAGGCGTAAGGTGACTTTCAGCCTGGCTAGGCCTTTTTTGTATCATCTGCTCAGAGCTTTGCAGCTCATCCCGAGAGGTCTTTAGTCCCACATGAACAAACTGAATCAACAAGTGATAGAAAGGTCGGGTGCAAACATCTGAAATTTGAATGAATGAAAACCCATAATACCTCCACTCCCAATTCTGCTTGCTGTGGTAGCCACATGGTCACCACAGAGAAGAAACTGTTTTGTTCGTTTACAATATATGGAATATTACTCCAGAAAAACCTGGGGTAATGTTGGGGTTTGGTTGCTTTTTTGTTTGTTTCTTTCTTTTTCCTTGTATTTTTAAATCCATTTTTTTTCTTACTTGAAAAAAAGGTGCTTTCTCTCCAATTCGATTTAAGCCTTAATCTGGGCAGAATCTGCACTGTAATTAAGCTATGTAGTGTTTGGGGAGCCCTCAGACACGGTAAGGCCAGTTCGGAGGCTGCCACCAGGTTCTCTGTCCATCTCCCCACCACAGGCTTCTCTTTTCACATTAGTATTACATCCAAACTCGCTTCCTTATATCCTGGGACAACACAAAAAGAAATTCACTTTACAAATCCTGATCTTCAGGGCAAAAGAAAGGAGACAGGTGTACTATTGCGTGTTAATTGGAAATTCCCATCTGAACTTGTCTTAAATACATACACAGGTATAGATTTATATATTATATGCATAGTTCCCATATTTCCCAATACTGTTTATCAGAAGTTAAAGGGGAGCGTGCTTCAGTTGTAGCAGAAACTGCCGGGAATGGCAAAAGGACACAGAAGCCAGCTTGGCGGGGTGGGCGGGGGTGGGGTTTGGCCAAACTTGTGACAAATTGAGCATCGAAAAGAATTTCTGACAGGAATGAAGTCTGTTACAAGCCCCTGACTCTGGCGCGAAAAATGCTGCACTGGTTAAATGACTTCAGTTCTCCAGCCTGCTGGTTCTTAGCGCGGGGACACGCTAGGGGCAGGAAGGGGCCACCACTTGGCCTGCGCGCTAGCTCTCCGACGCCCTCTTCTGGCGCCGCCGTGCCTCTTGCCTAGCTACAAGGCCCTGCGCGGCCGCCTGGGGCCGCTTCCACTTTCTTCGCCTCTTTGATCCCTCCTTCAGATCCTGTCTCTGTCCTGATACTTCTCTGATCTGCCCACAGCTGTCCCCACGCAGGATGGGCCGTTTCTGCGGGGTGGATCCTGGTCGGCGCGTCCTGGGGATCGCTGGGACCCTTGGTACCACCCCGCCGCCCACTACAGCCTAGTGGCTTCTGATCCTACAGATTCTTCCGGTTACCAGTTGTCTGTGCTTCCTGGTTTCACAAAACGCGTCGATTGTGGTGGAGGTGTCATTCGTTCTTCCTGTGTTTTTGTGCTTTTAAAAATTGGGGTACGCGAGGGGGTTTGCTGCCTTCCTAGTCCTACTTGAACCCAGAAATTTCTTCATTATTTGTTTTTTTCTTTTTATATAATTGGTTTTTAAATAGTGGTAAAATACATGTAACACTAAATTTACCGTCGCAGCTGTTTTTCAGGTGTGCAACTAAGTGACATTAGTACATTCACATTATCTTCATTTGTTTTTATTAAGGTCGTGAATTACATTCGTGGCCCAATTAATTGATTTAAACTTTTCTCTTTCAGAGTGGAAACCAGGCAAAAGCTTACACAACATAAATGCAATTAAAATGATCAACAAGATGTGCACATACAGTATGATTCCCTTTAACTGTCTGCCACTGTTAAGAAAACAATTCCAAACAGAGGCCCAGTGCAAATCCTCCATTTTAACAGTAGTATTTCCTGTAGCTCAGCGCCAGGTGTTTTTATTTTGTGTATACCCTTTATCTGTTATTGTGTGTATTCCTTTTACCTGTCCCATCTTTTTTACACAGTGCAACAAGAGATATACTTCATTTCCATTGTTCTAGAAATGTTTTTACTGCCTTTGATTCAGGGACAGAAAGCTTGTCTCCACTGGGTCTGATTGCAGGGCACCCCTCTCTCTCTGGAGGAGTTACTTGCTTTCCTCTCTGTAAGGCTGTGACCCTACATGTTAGGGGAGGCCCCAGGCCATTTCCTATGAGGTCCAGCCTTATTCTTAAGGCTGGGTGTCTGAATCTGAGCTTTATCTTTACAAGTGACATTTCTGATGAGGTTGTGATTACAAATTCAGTGTATCCAGTTATAGTCTGGAAGGCAAGAGGACTCAGTTGATACTGACCATTGCAAATAACTGCTTTTCTTTGAAGCCCAGAGGCCCCTGGGAAGAAGCACAGTGTACTGTTGGCACCACGATGCTCAGGGATGAGCCAACCGCTTTCAGCCAAGTTTTCCGCTGACTTGTTATAAGCTGCACCTGAAGTTAGTTAGGTATAAGTGTACCAGAATTTTGCTATGGTCCTAATGTTTGTGCACCCTCCTCCAACTCATATATTGAAATCCTGATGCTCGATATGCTGGTATTAGGAAGTGAGGCCTTTGGAAAGTGATTAAATCATGAGGGCAGAGCCCTCGTGAATGAGATTATGCCTTATAAAAGGTCTGCGGGTGACCCCTTCCCCTCCTTCCATGTGAGGTTACAACGAGAAGTCTATGGTGACTCAGAAAAGGGCCTTTATCCGACCATACTGGCACCCTGATCGTGGACTTCCAGTTTCCAGAACTGTGAGAAATACGTTTGTATTGTTTATCAGCCACCCAGTCTATGGCATTGTGTTCCAGCAGCCCAAACCGACTAAGACATTAAATTAGTGTCGAATAGTGGGCATGGTGCTGTAACAAATACCTCAAAATGTGGAAGCAGCTTTGTAACTAGGTAATGAGTAGAGACTGGACGAGTTTGGAGGCATGTTCTAGGAAAAGTCTACAATGCCATGAATGGACCAGACGTTAAAGAGAAGGGCTGTAGAGAGAGCCTCAGTCTTAGAGAATACCTAAGGGGTCATGAGCAGAATGTTGGCAGAAATATGGACAGTAACGAGGTCTCAGACAGAAATGAGGAACTTTATTGGAAATTACAGGAAAGGCCATTTTTTAATAAAGTGGCAATGAACTTGGCTGAATTGTGTTCATGTCCTAGTGTTTTGTGGAAGGTAGAATTTGTGAGCAATGAAATTGGATATTTGGTTGAGGAAATACCTCAATAAAGTGGTGAAGGTGCAGCTTGGCTTCTCTTGAATGCTTGCAGTATAATGCCAGAAGAGAACAGCGACTTGAAGATGGAATGGTTAATCAAAAGGAAAGTAGAACTTACAATTTTGGAAAATTCTCAGCCTATCCATATTGCAAAAAAAATGAAACAGCATGTTTGGAAGAAAACACTAACAGTGTGGTCAAACGGCCCTTCGGTCAGGAGACTAGTGCGAGCATGAACCATGAACTTCATCAGCCATCCCAACAGGAAAACTGTCCATTTGAATTGAAGGGGAAGGAGACAGGAAGGAGTGAAGGAAGGCTGTGGGACTTCTTAGATTGTACAGGATGGGACCATAGAAGTATTCTTCAAGATGAGGGAAGGACCCAAAGGCTTTATCAGTGCTCACTCCTCAGCTTCAAAAAGTGGGGCATTGCCTGGGATTCCTTAGGCTCAATAATTCCCACCCAAAGCCCTGGGAATGGTGCTGCCCGAAATGTAGGGGCCAACCTCTGCCCAGCAGAGCTCTGGGAATATGATTCCTTCCACCTGGATTTTGAAGGATGGAGCCACCTGGAGCTGCAGGCATGAGACCCAAACAGAGGTCCTCAGCTAGGACAATGCCTAGGGGAGGGTGGGGTCAGGGCCACCCCAGGATCCCAGACTGGTAGAGCCGTCTGCATGTGATTCCAGCCTTGGGACAACCAGAGGCATGCAACTCCAACCTGTGAGAGCTCCCACATGGGCTATGCCCAGCAAAGAAATGGGGACAGGGACACCCCAGTGTGTCTAGGAGGGAGGTTCCCTACCCCAGTGGGCCTGGTGGGCAAATCATCAAGTTCAAGAAAATGATTCTCAAGTCTTCAAATTTGATCCTGTTTGCCCTGTTGGGTTTCATACTTACTTGGGACCTGTCAGTCCTTTCTTTCTGATTTCTCCCTTTTGGAATGAGCAGTGTTTCTGACCCCTCTGTCTGTTCCTCCACTGTATTTTGGAAACACAGAACTTGTTCAATTTACAGGTTCACAGCTGGAGAAACATTTGCCTTACAATGAATGAATTGGGCCTTGAGTCTCACACATATTTGATTTAGATGACATTGAGATGAGACTTTAGACTTTTGAGTCAATGATGGAAGTGCTTAAGACTTTTGGGGAATGCTGGGATGGAATGGATGTTTGTTTGTTTGTTTGTTTGTTTTGTGGAGGGGTAGCTCCCTGTCTGGGAATCGAACCCAGGCCACGGTGTTGAGAGCGCTGAAGCCTAGCCACTACACCATCAGGGAGTGCCCTGGAATGAATATATTTTACATGTAAGGAGGACATGCATTTGGGCAGTCTGGGGGCATAATGCTAAGACAAATCTGAATGAATGAAAGTCAAGGTTAATATGTCTTCCACCTGAATTCCTCTATCGAAAGGCAGGTGTGGCATTTCAAATCATTTGTTATGCAAGCATCTGAATTTTACTCTGTGGTCATTATCTTCAGGTTTTCTTGAGCATTTTCTGCATTGCAATACTTCCCTTTCCCATGATGGCATCTAGGAAATCTAATGTGATCCTGATGTTAGTGGGGAGTCCAGTCTGCACAGGTGTAGCCTGCTACATAGAGGAATAATGAAAGAGCAAGGAGAAAAGATTTCATTGTATGACGATGAGTATTAGAAAATGGGACACTAAGGACAATGCCGAGAATATTCCAGGACAGATAATGACAACTGGCTCTCCCTCATCAGTTTCACTTGTTCTCTGAAAGTCCTTTGTAAGTATGTCTTGTTCCACTGGTCTTGGGCCAGCAGCCTACCTCAGGAAGTCATCTTCTTCTGGTGACGGTTTGTCCTAAGAAACTTGAGCTTTAGTTCTCTATGGGCGGAGGTGGTTTCTCAGGTAGTTTCAGGCTATTCTCAGGAGTTTACATACATTCTATGATTTGGTCTGGATTTTTGAGTGTATCTGCTATTTGGTGCTGCATAGCTAGCCACTCCAAAAGTTAGTGGCCCAAAACAATAATGATCTGTTATTTCTTATGACTTTTTGTGTTGACTGAGATCTAGGGGGTGGATTTTTGCTCCACATTTGTGTTGGTTGGGGTCCCTCATGTGACTTCATTCAGCTGGGAGCTTAGCCAAGGCTGGAACATCCAAGATTGCCTCAGTCCCATGTCTGCATGGCACTGGCTATTAGCTGAGTTGTATTATTCTCTCCCATGTGGCATCTCATCCTCCAAGGTCTCTCTCTCCATATGGCCTTTCAAGCCAGACCTCTTCTTTCCATGGTACTGGCTTCCAAGATGGCAAATATGGAAACTGCAAAGCCTCTTCTGGCTTAGGCCTGGAAGTCACCCAGTGTCACTCCTGCCACACTCTAGTAGTCAAAGCAAGGAATAGGGCCAGCCCTGGTTAAGAGAAGGGGAAATAAACTCTACCTCTCGTTGGAAGGAAGAGTGGCCAATTCATATTGCAAAAGGACATGCAAAATGGGAGCAATTGTGATGACCATCTTTGGAAGCAGTCCACCCATCCAGTGAGAAATTCTCTGTCACTCCCCACATCTCAGAGAAAACCCAAGGGACAGGAAGGAGTTGTTAAACAGCTGGCACTGAGGTCTCTGATAGGGGAACATATGGGTCTATGACAGTGACACTGCCCCTTCCCAAGTATTGGTGTCCTTGTCACCACTTGATAAACCTTGGTGTGGATGCAGTAGCCAGTCAGGCTGTACACTATGACACTGTCCTTCTAGGCCATTTGTTTCCACCCACCTTGGGCCTGATAATCTGTCCATTTTGTGTGTCACTAAAGCTATTAATAAACAAGAGGATTTTAAGCCTAGGAATATGATCTTTCAGAAGGCATTAAAATCATTGTGCTGAGACTGCCTGTGTTAGCTCTCGCATAAAATATGAGGATTTTTAAATTCATCAGAATGTATGCCATTATCAAAACATATTTTAACATTTTTAATTGAAGTGAAAATCATGTAATATAAAATTAACCATCTTAATGTGTACAGTTCAGTGGTGCTTAGTAAATTCACAGTATTGTACAATTATCACTATGATCTAATTCCAGAACATTTTCATCATCCCAAACCAGAAACCCGTACAGTCACTTGCCATTCCCTGCCACCCACCCCCAGCCCCTGGTCACCTCTAATATGCTTTCTGTGTCTATGGATTTGCCTGTTGTGGACATTTCATATAAATGGAATCATATGCTATATGACTTTTGTGTCTGGGTTTTTTCACTTAGCATCATGTTTTTGAGATTAATCCACAATAGCCTGGATCAGTGCTTCATTCCTTTTTACCAAAACAATTTAAATTAATAACATTTTAATAAATTTACTGGGTAGCTTTTATAATCCCATTGAGTTGTTTTCAATAACAGAGGCACATTCTGATCATGCCTCATTATTTCTGACACCACCACCCCACCGCTTTATTCACATGTGCCTTGCAATGAGTCACCCGAGCCAGGCAAAGGGGCAAAACCTTGACACTACGAAGCAGCCATCTACCAAGGACAATGGTGTGGAGAAGACCCTTGTTATTAATTTGAGGACTGATCTTGGAGAAAGCCAGCATCAAAGAAAGTTGTGAGAGGAGACTGGTCAGTTGCTTGATAGGAGCACAGGTGTCCTACAACCAGAAATGTCCAAGGCCTTGACAGTGTAACCAGAGTCACAATATTTGATAACAACCCACAGGACAAAGTAACATGATAACCAGTAGGAATTTTAGCTTCTCCACTAAGGCAGAGCCTTGGCTGTTTGTTTTGTTTGCTTCCTTTTTTTCTTATAATTGGCCTCAGTTGTGAAATAACCATGCCTAACAAGGGGCAGCAGAAAAGCACCTCTGTTAACAGAATTTTGAGCTGCCAGTTCCTACTAGGGTGATAAAAAACAAACAAACAACCAACCAAAAACCAAACAACAAAAAAACCTCTGCTATCTGGTAGAATACCTGTGTTAAAAAGCTATTGATTACTTAAAGATGCTTTTTCTTTTCAGCACCCAGACCTCTCTATTCTATTACACATCAGCTTTTAAAACATTTATTGCCTTAATACACCTTTACATGTATTGTGCAAATTTACACTTATGTACAATCACAGTAAAAGATATTCTGATAGCAATATTACTTAAAGCTCTAAGACTTTAGATTTTCTGGGTGGTGAGCACACAATGCAACATATAGGTGATGTATTATACAATTGCACATTTGAAACTTATATAATTTTACTAACCAATGTCACCCCAACAAATTTAATTAAAAAATAACAAAAGACTTTAGGTTTTAAAATATGATTAAAACAACAAAACAGAGCACAAAACAATGTTATACTGCAATGATTTTCTGAATTTAATTTGAGTGTTAGAAGGGGCAATTGTATTTACACAGACAAGAATATAAGGAAAAAGTAACTATGTATTCTGCATTCTCTCTCTCTCTGAATTTTATTAATAATTCCTTTGGAAATTGTCCAGATGGAGATTACTCACTAATTACCTCAATTTATTATTCACCCAAGGTCTCAAAATCAATGGATTAGGAAATTCTATAAATTACAGTAAGTGACATTGAAGAACAATACAATCACAGTTGATGAATGAAAATTACTCACTTTATAAAGTGGAGTAGCTTTGTAGGGCTACATATTTACTGCTATTGTTGGGAAATTTGAAAGAATCAATTTTTAAAATAAAGACAGTAGTTATTTTAACTCAGTTTAGTGTATTTCATGCTTTTACATTTGCATAATCATAGTTATTTATTGTAAGAAATAACATATCTGACCTATAGGATAAGTATCATGAGCTTAAAAAGTTCCATTTGATAAAGATTTTTGTAGTAAATGCATCTCAAATCTTACAAAAACCCAAATGTAGTGTTTACATGGTATTTTATACTGTGATAAAACTGGGGAAAAGAAAGAGCTATCTTTTAAATGAAAATTAACAAAACAATTGAATTTATTCAAGGGTTTGCCTTGCATAAAAATATTGAAGGAACTTGGAGTTTTAGGTTATATTTGGGCAAATTTTGCCAAGTGAAGAACAACTAAGGCCACAACTTGATAAGTGGGGTCCAAAACCTTTATCACAAACATTGAGGGGTTGCGTGCGTCATTTGGGATGAATACAATGACCAGGGCCTTCGCAACCCAAGGACACCCAGTTCCCAGCTTCAATGGCCATAGAATCCTGACACTGGCGAGGACTTGAGTAGTCTTCCAACTGTTGGCACCTGTCCCTTGGTCTGTGGAGGCGTGTGGAACGACAAACCTCAGTGGTCAGTGACTTCCTCTCTGCTTTTCCATTTGCATCAGGCTCACAGGCCACTTCCCCATTTGTCTCTCCTATAAGCTAAAATACTTGAAATACTGGTAAGAGCACTTAATACAGAAGGGGTTCCTGAAGCTTCTTTGTAACATTTAATGTTTGGCCTGATAGCAATGTACCTTTCCTTGTTTCTTATCCTGTAACTTAGCAACCAGGACATCACAGCTATTAAAGAAAAAAATTTGGTTTTCCATTTTCTCTCATCCAAAAACCTTTTTAGAGAAAGAAAGAGTGTATTAAGGAAACAGGACTACTGTTTAGACTTTTCCTAATAGCCTGGTTGGTGTTATATGGTTATTTACACATATTTTATCTTTTCTTATTAGAGTGTAATAACCAAAAATTCTATGATATTATTAATTTTTCTCTTCTCCTTTTTGAGCATTTAGAAATTACCTTCGTGCACAGAGAAAACAACAACATGATCTTGCCCTCACAAAATCAGTTTTCAAAATTTATTTAATAGCTAAACAGGTATACCAGAGGGCAGATTGACATTGTCTGGGGGCTGAAGTTTACACAATTTGGGTTGTTCTTTAAGAAAAAGAATATAAAGTCAGTTCCAAGAGTGTATATTAATTTAGAAAAAGAAAATAAATCACAACAAATTACAAAATTTAGAAAGCTGACAAATACCACAAAAATAACAAAAGCCAGCAAAACACTGTTGTTGTTACATTTTGTACTTGACCTATCTGTATTATCTTTTTCTCCCTATGTTTTGGCTGCATGCTTTTTGATCACATCTTCACATGACAATGATTTTGAAACAATTTCTACAGAAGGAATAAAAGGATAAAGACGTCTTTCTTTTAGCATGCTTGGTTGAAATGTCTTGTAGTTGATAGTTTGTAACAGTCTCTTTCTGTTTCACAAGTCCTTATCAGAAAAGCCACCCCAGGAGCTTCCTCTGCAGTTTCTTGCTCAGACCCTGCTCCTTGCTCTGGGACCAGCCCTCTGGTTGTGGGCACCGAAGGCCTATCTCCCTCCTTGTGCCCGCTGTGTCATTGACATGGTAGCAGCTGGCCCAGCCTGGCCAGATCTTTGCTGTTCCAGCTGTCTCCACCCCAGGACCATCCTGATGACCTTGAAGCCAGGTTGCAGGCTCCCCTACCCACCCTCCCTTGACAGAGCATGTCTCTTGTGGCTCCCTCTCCTCAAGGTCAAAGATAAGTCAGGCTACTCAATGAGGCCCTCCAGCCCTGTGATCACCCTTGACCAGGGTATGAGGATGTCTCAGGGTTCTGGTACCAGCTCTCTGACCCTGGGGAGAGATCCCTGAGTTGGGAGGGGGCTAATAGTGAGGTCTTCACTGAGGAAACCTGCCTGGGCTCTGACCCAGACTGTGGTTTCTTCTGTTTCCTAACCCTGAAGGATGAGCACTTACACAGTATCAGAGGTATAGGCTTAAAGTTTAAAATGTTTTCCTCCTGGGAATCTTTGGAACTAATCAAAGTAGGAACTCCATCAGCTCTGAGAGCCCCACTGTGATTATTTGTTCATTTGCCCAGAAGTGGGCAAAGATACTTTTCAAAGCAAACTCCTCCCACTGATATGCATGCAGAGAAAAATCCTTGCCCACACCCACAGAAAAATCTTGAAGTCTTCTGCATGCTGGAAACTGTCAAGGAGGCCTTCTGAGAAGACAGAAGTCCCCCATTCACTGCCACTGTGCCCAAACAGGGGGTCTTGGTTGGGTATGGGGTTTCAGGTCTCTCTGGAGTGCGTTTTGACAAACTCAGGAACCCTTGAGTGTGGATTGACAGTTGGAGGGCTGTCCCCATTTCCTGCAGCACTATAGAAGATCAGTACTTTGTTGGAGCACACAGAGGGCAACCTGGAACCCACACCTCCTCTTGCTATCCTGCCTTAGTTCACTTGCATATTCCTCTAGTTCTTCAGAGGGGAAGAAAGAAAAAAAAAAGCAGTCAGAACCAGTCTTGGGGAGCTCAGGTAAAGTTTGGGCTCATGAGCTGGCCCAACTCCACTTGCTTCCCTCCTAATACAAGACTCAGACCCTCCACAGCTGTGCATAAAATGTCACAGGTGCCCTGGATGCCCCCAGGAACCAAACTCCTTCTCAAGAAGTCATTCTCATGGAAGTGACTCTCTTGCGAATCTGTTCCATTTCTACAGCTACTTGCATGTGCCTTTCCTTAGAGCAGGGGTCCTTAACGCCTGAGCCATGGACCAATTCTAGTGCGCAGCCTGTTAGGAACTTGGCTGCACAGCAGGACGTGAGCAGCCTGAGAGTGAGGAAAGCTTCATCTGTATTTACAGCCCCTCCCCATCACTTGCATTACTGCCTGAGCTCCACCTCCTCTCAGATCAGTGGTGACATTAGATTTTCATAAGAGGGAGAACCCTATTGTCAACTGTGTATGCGAGGGATCTAGGTTGTGCACTCCTTATGAGAATCTAATGCCTGATAATCTGAGGTGGAGCTGAGGCGGTGATGCTAGAGCACTGGGGAGTGGCTGCAAATATAGATTAATACAGATTAACACTAGCAGAGAGGCTTGATTACACAGAGACAATAATAAATCAATTGCTTGCAGACTCATATCAAAACCCTATCAGTGAGTGGCCAGTGACATTTAAGCTGCATCTGGTGGCAGGTTTTATAGTGACAAGTGAGTTGTAGAATTATTTCATTATACATTGCAATGTAATAATAATAATAATAGAAATAAAGTGCACACACACAAAAATAAATGTAACGTGCTTGAATCATCTCAAAACCCTTCCCCCACCTCTGCCCCCAACCCTGATGCATGGAAAAGTTGTCTTCAACAAAACCATTGGTCCCTGGTGCCAAAAAGGTTGGTGACTGCTGCCTTAGATACACAGACAGGCAACATGCCCTGGTCCCCTTGGGTGGTGATTTCAGGGAGTAGCGCTCACAGGCAACAACCACATAAAACAGGCAGAACCAGTTCTGCAGGAGAGCTAGAAGCTAAGTATAAACAGACCCCCAGTCCATAGGGAGGGCTACTATGCTGGGGCTGGCCCAGGCAGAAAGCATTAGCCCTTGAGCACAGTTTCTCTGGCCTCAGACTAGAACCATAGAGAGGACAAGGAGTGGTGTCACTTCAATCTGGGAGACAGGACTCCTCACCCAGGCTTCTGGTTTCTCAGAAACAAGACTTTCAGTCTCAAACCATGAAAGACAAGAGGAACTAACCAAGATGGATCAGGAGACCAGAAACCTCTAGTGCCCACCGGGCTTTGACAGACAGGAGCCCAGAAGCCAGCTCAGTTAATGAACCAAAGTTCAGCTCTCCAGTCAGTAGCAATCCTCCCAGGAACCACAACCCAAGACTCAAGGAGCCTCCCAGTGCACTGCTGGGACTTCCTGAGAGCCAAGGCTCTGCTCTAATGACAGGTATTCTGAAGCAAATGACCCATGGAGGAAAAGTCTAAATTGTGAAAGCAACAGACTCAGTCAGAGAGATGATGAACATGTGTCAAAGTGCAGCAAGGCAGCCAGCTAGTGAAGGCTGGCTTGAAGTCCAGCTCTCAGGAACAAGCTTCACAAAAGAGGAGTGTTTAGGTGAGTTTCTTCAATAGGGGTTAAGCAGGTTAGTTTCCCAAAGGTTAGATATCTGCCATGTTCTTATGAATTGTGTGAGTTAAACCTAGGTCACGTTGACCCAGATGTATCTCCAAGAAACTCTAGATAAATGAATTTTTATTAGAACTAATGAGAAATATGGTTGTGGGCGTCAATAAAAAATACAATGTTTTTTTCTCATGACAGACTTGTGCTTAAGTTGGGAGAAAATCCACTTTTTCTTAATTTTGAAATAAAGTTTATCCCCTTGTGGATGGGGTCTTGGTGTCATTCCCACTTCAGACAACTATTTAGACTGTTGTCACAAGGATGGTGACATAACTGATAAAGCAGGGGGCGAAGCACAGCTGCCTAGCTGAACAAAAGCTTCCCTGGCAGGACCATAACATTTACAAACCTCATCAACACAAACAAGACAAATGACATCAATGAACCATATCATGGATGGAAAATGGCATATAACCACAGATGAAGTAAAGTTTTAAACTAATGGATGGTGTGACTAACTTTATGTCAATACATTTGAAAATGCAGTTGAAATGAACAAACTCCTAGAAAAGGAAATGACCAGCATTGACTCAAAAAAAAGGCAGAGACCTTAAATAGTCATATAACCATAAAATATTTTATCAGTCATCAAATATCTTCCCCTCATAGCAAACTCCAGGCCCAGATGACTTCATCAGCAAGATCTATCAAATATTCAAGAATAAATAGTTGTAACTTTACACACATTTTCTCAGAGAATAAAAAAAGAGGATATCTTCTTGTTAGAAAGCAAACATACCCTTGACACCAAAACCTGTCAAGGACATGATGAGAAAAAAAAAATATATATATATAGGCCAAACTCACTCATGAGCGTAGATGCAAAACTTCCAAACACAGTAATAGCAATATATAAAAATGATAATAGATGGTGACCAAGTTGTGTTTATCTCAGGAGTGCAAAGTTGGTTTAACAATAGAAAATTATTTATGGTAATTAACCACATTAATAGGTTAAAAAAGAAAAATTACATGATCATTATAATAGGTACAGAAAAAGCATTTGATAAAATTCAATATCCATTCATGGTTAAAAAGAAAACTCAAGAAACTAGAAATTAAAATGAACTTTCTTAACAAAAGACCTATAAAAATAATTATAGCAGCCATCAAATTTCATGGTAAAATGTTGAAAGCTTTCTTTTGAGATCAGAAATAAGAAAAGGATGCCCACTATCATCAACACTATTCTCAATGTTGTGCTATTGGTCCTAATTAGTGCAGTAGGGCAAGAAAAATAAATAAAAGCTAAAGGAAGAAAAGACTGTCATTATTCACAGGTGATTCGATGTGTATTATAAAACACCAAAGAATCTAGAGATAAATTATTATAGTTACTAAGAGAGTTGCTGGATATAAAATGCATATATAAAAACCATTTATATTTCTATCTATCAGCAGCAAACAGCTTGAAAATGAAATTTAAAAAATTAATGTACCATGTGCAATAGTATTTTTAAAAACACAAAGTACCTAGGAATAAATTTCCAAAATATCTGTGAGCTTATTGTGGAAGAACTTGTAAAACTTTAATGAACAACATTAAGAAAGACCTAGATATAAATAAATGAGATATATTCATGTCCATGGATTGGAAAGTGTCAATTTTGTAAAGGTGTCAATTTTCCCCATGTTGATTTTCAGATTTAATACAATATCTATCAAAGTCATAACACAACAAGCTGATTCTAAAATTTATATGGAAATGCATAGCCCCAAGAATAGAAAAGGCACTCATGAAAATGAAGGACAAGGGGGAAGACTTACTCTCCAAGATATGGAGCATCTTCTAGAGCTATGGCAGTTAGTACGGTGTAGTCTGGGGGCAGGCTTAGACAAATAGGCCAGTAAGGCTGAATAGAGAGCCTAGAAATAGCCCTCTTGCTTATGTGGACTCTTGAATAAATGACAGAGGGGTGGCACTTCAGGCAGTGGAAAAAAGATAAACCTTTTAATAAATTGTTCCAGACAACTGCATTCATATGAAGATAAAAAGGAAACTAAATTTATTATACAAGTTGACAATGCACTGTAGAATTGTATGCCTGAAGCCTATGTAATCCTTGCTAACAGATGTCACCCCAACAAGCCTAACAATAAAAATAAATTTAAAAAAATGAAACTGTAAAAAAAAAAGAAGAAAGCCATACTCTTACCTTACACTATGTACAAATATCAATTTCACATAGACTTGAAACCTATGAAAAGCAAAATCATAACTCTTTTAGAAAAAAAACATGACAATACCAGGATGCCAAGAAAAGGTACACACATTTTAAGCGATGTTATTTATGTATTACTTTTCGAAGTTGGATTGAATTATGGTAGTAATGTGTACTATGATACATGCTCAAAATATAGCATTAATCAAATGAATGCTAGTGTCACCATGCGACAGGCAGGACAGTCAGAGAAAATGGCAGAAGTGTAGTTGTCGTTCAAGGTGTGCAAGACCATTTTGAAGTGGTATTTGAAATTTGAGAATGTTGTTTGAGTTTCCCCTCACATTTTCCTGACTTAACACCCCTTGACTTCTACCTATGAGGGACCTTAAAGGATGTGGTGTACCATAGCTACACTGGCGGTACTTCGGGAAGAAATTGAATCAGCATGTGCAGCGATACAAGGGGACACTTTGGTCAGAGTTGCTCAAGCAGTAGTTCGCCATAGTCAGAAGTGCCTGGATGCTGATGGTAACCACTTTGAGCACCTCTTGTCATTGCAGAAGTCAAATGTGACTTGCATTCATCTTTTGTTATCAGTATCTATTATTACAATTTTAATACAGTTTTTCCCTTTCTTAAAATGTGTGTACATTTTTGGCACCCTCTGTATATTCACTACTGGAAGTAAGCAAGGCTTTTTATACAAAATATGAGAAGCACTAACCACAAAGGAAAAGATTGAGAACTGGGTACATTGAAATCAAGTACTTGGATTTATCGAAAACCTCATAAAGAGAATGAAAAGACCAGCTACATGGTGAGATGATTGTCACAAATGTACCCAACCAAGGACTCATATGTAGAATAAAGAATTCCAATTCAATAAGAAAAAGACCAACAACCCCATAAGAATATGGTCAAGAGGCTTGATCAGGCACCTCACAAAAGCAGAACTTTTCATAAATATACAAAAAGGTGCTCAACTGCAACAGTAATCAGGAAAGTGAAAAATTAATCCACAATAAAATACCACTACACATCCACCAGATTGGCAAGAATTAAAAATGCCAGCTCTGTCAGCAGCAGGTGTTGGGAAGGATGCGAAGTTCCAGGAGCACTCAGACATTGCTGGTGGGACTGTAACTTGGTGGAACCACTTTGAGAAACTTTGGCATTATCTACTCAAGTTGAACATACCCATACCCTGTGACCCAGGAATTTTCCTCCTGGTGTATGACTATGCCCAACAGAAAGGTGGGCACACTGGCTCCAAGAGGAATGTTCATAACAGAAGGTTTGACTCTTCAGAATAAGCAAAAACTGGAAAGTGTCCACATGTCCATCAATAGTAGAATGGATACATAAACTGGTACGAGGGGTGGTCAAGAAATTCGTGTAATGAATTGGGGAGCATATCAGAGAGATGGGAGTAGCAGGGCACACAGTCTGATTGTGTGACTGATTATTAAGTATATGTGCCAAATTTTAGCCTACTTGTGTTTGTGTTCTTTCAGATATAGCTGAAGAAGTATATCAAACATGAAGAAAACCCCAAGTATGGATAAAATTGAATTTTGCACGGTCATTAAGTTCCTCACACAACAAGGGAAAACACCCCAAACCATTTTGGAAGAGATGTCAGCGGTTTACAGAGACTGTTGCCCAGCAAAACCTGTGGCTTACAAGTGGCACAGCCTTTTCGTGCAAGGCAGAGAGTCAATCGAAGACAACCTCAGTCCGGGATGCCCTGTTGAGGCCACTTCCTCTGACATTGTCAAAAAAGTTGAAAAACTTGTAGTGGAAGATGCCAGACTGAATAAAAAGCAGCTTGCAGAAATGGTTGGAGTATCACCTACAACCGTTTTGAATATTCTCCACAGCATCTAAGGATGTCAAAAGTCAGTGCAAGATGGGTACTGAGAATGCTCAAGCAGCTTCAAAAACAACAGCACAAAGCAGGAGTTCATGCAGTGGCATGGAAAGGGCAAGCCACCCTCTAAGAAGTGTAAAGTGTGGAATCAGCTGGAAACATCATGGCTACTGGTTATTTCGGGGGGGGATATGAAGGGTATCCTGCTGATTGATACAAGGACAAGGGTGTTACAATTACTGGAGAATACTATTAATATTCCAGTCTGCTGAAACAGGTAAAAGAATCTGTGAAGGAGAAAAGAAGAGGGAAATGGACCAAAGGGTGCTGCCTTTGCATGACAATGTGCCCGTGCACAAGAGCAATGTTGTGTTGGCTGCTCTTCATGACTGTGGCTTCCAAAGGTTAAACCACCCTCCCTCCCTACAGTTCTGACCTGGCTCCATCTAAATTATTATTTGTTCCCAAATATGAAAAAACAGCTATCAGGGAAGAAATTTACAGATGACAAAGAGGTTAAAGATGCAATTTGAGGGCAAAAACAAAACATTTTTTTCAGGAATATAAATAAACTTAGTGAAAAATCCAAAAGTTTATTAGGGTCAAGGGTGAATACATTGAAAAGGAAAAATAACAAATAGTTTTTTTAACCCTTCTTCCCCTTCATTCCATGAATTTTTTGACCACTCCTTATCTATTCACACATTGAAATATCAAACAGGAATGAAAATGAATTAACTATAATTATATTTAATAACATAGGTAAATCTCAGAAACATAATAGTGAGTGAAAGAAGACAGACACAGAGTAATATATATTGCATTATTCATATAAAGTTCAAAAATCAGCCAAGCTAAACTCTTGTTTGGGAAGCTTCTTTAAGTAGTAAAATGGTACAGAAAAACGAGAATATGATGATCACAAAAAGTGAAGACAGGAGTGACAGCTGGTTGTAGGAAGAGGACTGTGACTGAGGAAGGGCACTTGAGGGCCTGGCAATGTTGATTTATCAATCTGTGAAGTGGTTACAAGGGTATTTGTTTCAGAATTATTCTTTAAACTGTACAATATATTTGATGCACTTAATTTCAAACGGCTTTATTAAGGTATAATTTACAAACAAAAAAGTGTATTGTTTAAAGTATACAGTTTGGCACATTTTGACATGTGATACACACCTGTAAAACCACCACATAAAGATAATTAACATAGCCATAACCTCCCAAAAGTTCCTTGTGAATCTCTGTAAATCCCCCTCCCACCATTCCCTGTAGCCCAATCCCTTGGCAACCTCTGATTTACTTTCTGTCACTATGTGTCGATTTACCTTTTCTAGACTTCTATATAAATGGAATCATGCAGTATATACTCTTTTTCTGTCTGGCTGCTTTCACTCAGTGTGATTACTTTGAGACATCCAGGTTGTTGCATTTTTCATATTCCTTTCCTTTTTGTCATTGAGTAATATGCTCTTGCATGGGTATACCAGTTTCTTTCTCACTCATCCTCTGAAAAACATCTGAATTGTTCAATTAAACCCATTACAAATAAAGCTGCTGTGAATATAAAAATGCACAGTTTCAGTCCAGGTTGAGATAGCAGACTGAACATCTATATCTAATTCTGTGCTTCAGTAAGGCTATAGTTAAGTGACTCTTGCTAAGAAACTAAGATGAATATACTACATGAAAGGGGAGGGCAGAGGTTGAAATCAGAGTAACTGGGGAGGTGGGAAAATGGGGCTGAGTGGGAACTGACTTAGTCAACCAGAAAGTCAGATTGCAAAGAGGTGGGGAGGAAACTGAGGGCATAGGGATTGGAGCTGGAAGAAATTGAGAGCTTTATTCTCTGAAGAGGGCAAAACAAGGGGTCAGTGGACTGTGGGACACCAGGTGAAATTGAAGGCAGTGAAATTCTACCTGGGACAGGGCGATCCTGTGAATGTCTACAGTCTGTGTGCTCAGATTCCTTCCTCTGCACCCCGATCCAGGCTCATAGATAGGGTGTTAGAAATGTCTTCTCTGTGGGTAGGGAGGAGATTGAGCTTCCAGTCACTCTCCCAGAACTGAAGGACAGGAGTTGCCAAACAGAAAGGCCACCAAATGCCCAGGACATGGGTGAAAACAGACCCTCTCCAAGGTATTATACATCCTCCTGATACTTTAAAACACTGAGGACAAAGGGAAGATTCAACAAACTTCCAGAGAGAAGGGCCAGAGTTCAGAATAAGAGTCAGGAATCAAGATGACCACCCCTGAAACAAGGAGCTAATGCAACAATTCCTTCTAGTTGCTAGAGGAAAATCATTTCCAAACTAGAACTCTATGACTAGCCAAATTATCACTGATATCTAAAGGCAGAATGGAGATTTTATTAGACTTGCAAGTTGTCAAAAATTTCTCTCCCACACACTTTCTCTGGGAACTGTTGGAGAATGTGACCCTCTCTCCCGAACAGCGGGGTAAATACAATAAAGGAAGGTGAGGACCACAGGGGCACAAACTCCAACACAGGAGTGGGGGCAGGGACCCCTGGGAGGAGGGTCCTGCCTGACTCCAGGTAGCCAGCCTGGATCGGAAAAGTGTAATGAAAAAGACAGACATAAAGTGTGACAAAAAAGACAGACACATGCAGTTCTTGGTCCCCAGTCCAGCCCTGCCAGATACCCAACTAGGGAGCCCGGTTTTTCAGCAATCTTGTGGCTTGCCCACTAACTTCCCCGGAAGGAAATTCCTTGAGGCTAGTCCATGACCCAGTAACTCTGTCTAACTTCTCTTCTCTGGGGAGCCTGGACCCTAGGTTGCCCTCTCTTTACCCACCACTCAGGTTTTATATTCATCACCTTTCTTGTGCATGTCTACGAATTGGGTCTTCCCTCTCACCCTGTCTAAACTTACAAAACCCCCCTCACTGCCCATCATTCTAGACTGGAGCTAGAACAGTGAAGAAATCTGACAAAGACACTATTTCATTCTTGGCACTGGTAACGAAAGTAATAGAGGTACAAGTGTGTTTGGGAATTTATCCATTAAGTCAACTGACATTTGATGGCTGACAATGAGCCAAGTACTTTTCAGGCACTGGGTAGAGCAGAGGACAAGGTGCAGCCCTGCCCTAGGTGCACTTCCCTTTCAACAGAGGAGACAGAAAAGCTAATACACCCTTAGAATCTATAATGTTGGAGAGAGGTAGGTACCCAGGAGGGAGGCAAAGCCAAGCAGTAGACCGGCACAGCACAGGGGTGTCAGCTGCTATTTTAGGTGCAGTGGGTGGGGAGGGCTTCTCTGAACCTGGGTCACTTGAGCGATTGATTGATTCCAATTTCCTTTGCAGTGTAATCTGTTATCACTTTTTGTAAATTTCTCATCGGAACTAAAATCATGTATTCTCTACAGTGTACACAGTTTGATATGTAGTTAGAAAACCAATGTCATGGATTATAGTTTTAGCTATCTGTATTGTAAATAGTTTTATGTTTTCTGAATAATATGATATTTTGACAACCTAAAAATACCTTTCTAGCTGGGAAGAGACTGTCCTTTTTCCAGGGCTAGCCAATTCTCTGAAATAGCAAATATCAAAGGGGTCAGCCACGGCGCATGTCTTTGATACGCAAACTAACCAGTCCAGTGCCATACCTCCTCTAGCTGGCTCCTACAACCCTGGAGGCAATAGTCCTCTTCCTTAATCATCCCAGGGCCAAGTGCTACACAACTAGAGACATCTCTACAAGCCCAAAGCCCACTGAGACTATGTGAACTAGCCAATCCTAAAATGTTCGCCCTGTCCTGCACGCCTTTCCCATGGAAACACCTATAAAGGCTTTGACCTAAAGCTTCCCATTGTTTCTCATCTCCTTACCACCCTGGGGTTTCCTTGTATGGCCCCGCATGGAATACCTCCTGTCTCTAGGACCTGTGAATGTAATAAACTTTGTTTCCTAAGCCTCTGCTCTCTCTCCTCCTGTGGCTTCACCTGACTGACTGGTCATCCCATAAAAGACTACAAACCACCAGCTTGTATCCTTCTCTTTGTTTTTCCCCAAGAATAAAACTGTTGTATTTCCACCCATTTCTTCTTCATATACAAGGGCTGTCTGGAAAAAAATCCAGCCACAAATGCCTCTATTTTTCATATTACATGGCTCGTATTTCTAGCAAATTGTGCTTTCTTTGTTTCAATGAAATACTGTTCAGTTCACAAATACTCATTACAGTGACTTCTTTATAGTGAATCACTCTCCTTATTGACATAAAATGATACTTTTGTGGTACTATTTACTAATTTTTAAATTCTCCTTTGTCAGATACTAATATTGTTTTTTCCATGAATTTAAGGAGACTGCTGAGATCAGACATGTTTCTGAAGAGTTCACTGAGTGCACAGGCTGTTCAAATTAGTTGGCATATCTAAGGGACAAACCAGTGAGCCTTGGCTTGGGATGTCAGGCCTATGGGACCTATAGTAGGCTGAGGGGTATCTTCAGTAACTGTGGAAACATCCCATTTTGGAGGTGAATGATTGTGTGGAAGGAAACATTCTGACTCCTATGCCAAAATGCTTGATGGCATTTCTAATAACCCAGAGGCATGGAGCAACAGCGTTCTGAAGAATGACAAGCATCAAATTCATGAAGATTGAGGACTGTGAGAAAGCCAATTATCTGTGGAGGTGCTCTTCCAAAACGGACTGGAAATTGCCTGGAACTGTGAGCATACAAAAATAGTAATTCAGAGAATGAAATCAGGGATGGAGGGGGAATAGGTGGGAGAAAGTTCAAGTGAGCTGATTTTTTTCTTTCAATAACAATTGCTCTTACCAATAGATATTGTCAATCTAGTAAAAGTCTAAGTATATTATTTAAAGGTATAAATAAAACTACTGAAAGATCTAAAAGTAATCATACCAGTATAAACAAACATTTGGAGGAGTAGAGGGCGGGAAAGGACAGAAGGTGGCAAGGAGGATGAGCCTGTTAATTTCCTAGTCTTTTAAAGTAGAGAGTTCATAGGTGGTCCTGCCCAGGCCTGTTTGTCTTCAGATCCTTTCCCTCACCCTGCAGTGTGGGGCCTTGCTACCATCTTTCCCAGGCTCCTGGCTCATCTGGTTTCAGGCTGGGACTGACTGTGAGAGGTGGGTGCAAGTGACTAGAGGGTGAAGGAGGGGAGCAACCAGAGTACTGTCTCTCTCCCTCTGTGCCCTGGGAACTGCAGCTGCAGCTCCCACTAAGAGGCTCTCCGTGATTCTAGGTCTTCTCCCTGTGTCCCTCCAGCCTAGGAGAGGCAGTGACCTCCTGCCCATGATCCTCAAGCTGCCTCACTACCCTCCATCAACCTCCCAGTGGTCTTAGGTACCCCTTTCCTGGCATTCAAGGCTCTTAGTTGACATTGTTTTCTATATTCCTGGGAGGACCCTAATGGATAAAATAGCCCTTTTGAGACTGCAGGAAAGAACAGTCCATGCTAGGCATCATGGAAGAGGGGAGTGATGAATGAACCATATAAGCTGGAAATAGTCCTCAAGAAATTTCAAAAAAGAAAAAAGAAAATAATATAGAATGCATTCTTGGAGTAGCATGTTAACACAAAAATGGAAAAGAAAAGCCTACCTTTAGAATTTAGAACTCCCTTAAAAAATCTTTGCTTAAAATAAAAGTCAAATAAAAAATTCAGAATATCTGGAAAACAGGAATGATGCATACAGAAAGTACCTAGTTGGAACGCAGAGAAACCAGAGAACTAATAAATCTATCCCAAAACTGGTTCTTTGAGAACCCGAAAACAAGACAAGAAGATAAAATCTAAGCAAGAGAGAAACAAAAGGAACACAAAATTAAAACCCCAAACTGGGAAATAACAACAGATACTGATGAAGTCTCTAATCTCCCAAGACCTCCATGAAGTGGCCTTAAGCCCCCGGGGTCACAAGCAACTTACGATCAAGGCAACAGAAAAGTAGTTATGGCACGAGAACCCTTAACCACAAAGAAAATTCTCATGAAGAGACCCCTGATGCCTAATTGAGCTACTGCCATCATTTCAGACATAACCTTGAGACCCAACTCAGGCCAGGAGGAGCAGAAGGGCTGCAGCTTCCCAGAAGCCCCTGGAGGATTTGCCTGGACTTCTCATTGGACAGAACTAGGTCACCAGCCACTACAGTTCACCGTAGCAGGATTTCTTCCTGAATCACACAAGGAAAGAGTGGGAGCAGTATATAACCAGGGCTGTACTGACAAGGCAGGTGGGGGATCTGCCCAGACTGTCTGGGTTTCTTTGGGACTTTACTCACTTCCATTGCTCATTTGTCTGCTAAAGCACCAAAACTGCACTATTTTCATCAATGTCATTTCAGAGTGTCTTTGGATATCTGGTAAGCCAAGTCTTACCTTGAGTCAACATTTTCTGGGCCCATTTTATGCACTTATTGTGATAAACTTTAGAATCATATTGGCAAGTTCCATGATAGGTTGGGAGGAAATGGATATTATTTATTGGGCCCCGTCAAACCCCAATTTGCTTTTGTTCCCCCTTTCTTCATTCTCCCACCTCTCCCTTAGTGATTATATTTTTATCTTTATCAGGATAGTATGTAAATGTTAACTCTGACTATGTAAAAGTGAAGTATAACTGATACCAAGTGATCAAAGATACATTACTATTGAAAGTTAATGGAACAAGAGGTTTGAGTGTGTTGTTTAAACTTACAAAGAACTGAAGATAGTATGAATATCAGATATGGTGTGTCAGGGGTCTCCAAGACCACCCTTAGGAAAACCCAGGCCTGCTGTGTTAACCCTTTACTAGACATAAGGGGAAGAGGGATGTGCCCCATTCTGTATCAAAAATCTATCCCTCCATGTTTTGTGAATAAGTTGACTCTAAAAGTTGAAAAACAAAGACAAAAATTAACATTATGATATTTATGTAAATATTTTGTAATGTCAGATCAAGAAAAAGAGCACTATAATTATATTTCCTTCTTATAAGTCTAATTTGATGGTACCTGGACCATTTGAAAAGAAAATTTTCTTAGCATCAATGTCCAGTGGATTCTCTTTTTTTACACACCATCACTTGGTAAAATTATAATATATTTTACTTTGCCTCTTATTTTGATTATAACTTTCTTATACAGTTCTTTTCCCCCTAATGTTTCTAATTCTTTTCCTTATTTTCTTGTTCCAATTACCACAATATTCAATTTTCTTCAGACTCTCAATCACACCATCTAATATATTGAATTCACATGCATACTCACTTAAAAAAAGATTCTTGGAGTTGTTTCTCCCAGAGACTGCCATTCTCCTATTCCAATATGGATTGATTGCCAATCGGTCCTTCTGCCCAGTTGGCATTTCTGTTATTTCCTGTCACTGCTCTTCCAGATTATATACACTGTCTTGGGATCCTACATCTTCCTTTTTCTTGGCTTACACCCTTGTTTTGCTGGAGAACATCCTTGAGTAGCTTCCTAAGAAAGTATATTTGAAAGGTAAATTTTCTTAGTTTTTTCATATCCAAAAGTATTTTAGACCATTGTCATACTTGATGGGTATTTTGGCTCATGTAGAATTCTAAATTGAAAATCATTTTTCCTTGGAATTTTGAAAGCACTGTCCCATTATCATTTTTTAATTGTTGCTCTACTACCTTTTATCATCCAGTGTTGTTATGAAGTCTGATGCTATTTATTTTTAGTCCTATTCCTTTTTCTGGGTTTTATCTTTCAAGAATTCTTGTTAGTTGCTTTCTGGTCTTCCTAGATCACTCTTCATAGTCCTAATATTTTCTCTCATATTTCTTGTCTGTATTGTTTTTTGTTCTACTTTCTGGGAGACTTCTTTGGTTTTATCTTTCAATATTTCTATTGAAACTTGAACTTCAATAATCACATTTAATTTTCAATAATTCTTACTCGTTCCCCACTCCTTTTGTATAATATTCTTTTCTTAAGGATGCAATATTTTTTGTCAGTTCTCTGAATAAACTAATTAAATTTTAAAACTTTTCCCATATGTTCCCTGCATTTTCTGAGATTTCTCCAAGTTCATCCCCAGCTCCTGCCCCATAGGTTATACTTGACTATTTTTAATGTTGAAGGCCTTATTCAAATGTCTGATGATCCTTAGTGGTTGGTTTATATTTAATAAAGAAGAACTGCATAACTATTGCAGATTTAATCTGCTTTAGGGCAGGTCCATTTTCCCGCTATGACTCTTCTGTGTAGGGCAGGGAGCTGAGTGACAGAGTTCACATCTCACAAATGCTAGAATGAGGAGAAAATTGTTCAGGGGTTGCCAATATCCATGCTGGAAGCCCTAGCTCTCTACAGACATTTCATTCAATTTCTTTAGAGAACTGTCAGGTATTTTCGCTGCAGGCTTGCACCAGCTGCCAGCTCAACTGTCTGTTGGAGGAGAGGAGGTTCCAACTGTTGAAGTCATTCTGTATCGGGGCCTTAGATCGATCCCCAAGTGTTTAGTCCCATTTAATTCTATTGCCTTCCACCATATGCCTGCTGATTCTGAGCCTACTCTCTGGTGTTATATCTGGCAAACTGACTCCCACCTCCTCTGTAGTTCCCTTGTCAAATATTTTAGGCTGGATTTTTCCCTGCTTGTTTTATCCATCAGCTAATTCCCATCTGCTTTGCAAAATAAATGTTGAAAGCTGTCCATTGAGGATAATCACCCATCCTCACCGCATTCTCTTCATTCTAATTGGTTTATTCCTTTCTGTTTTTCAATACTTTTCTTGTGGTGAGCTTCTAAGGGTAAAGAAAAACCCCATATGTATATCTCTGTGTGTACACACACACAAGTGCAAGTAAGTTGTAGCAAAATCAATTCATTTCTCAACTATTTTCCCATTTTCTAATAAATGTACTTAGGTTATTAATTTTTCTAGATGATCACTTTGGCCACACAGCATAGGTTTTAATATGTATGGCTCTCGTTGTTGGTCACCTCTGAAGAGTTTATAATTTGAGTTTTGGTTTCCTCTCCAACCAAAGAATTATTTTGTAGTCTGTTTTAAAACTTCCAAATGGAGAGTGTTTTTTTTATTTGTTTGTTTTGTTTTACTTTTGCCCATTCTTTTGTTCCCCAGTTTTAATTTTGTATTGTATTGTTGCCAGAGACTGAACTGCAGGGTTTCTATATTGTGGAAGTTACTGAGATTTTTTTTTTTGAGAGGCCTAATTCATAAGTAACTTTAGGAAATGTTCCATAGTGTTTGAAACAAATTCTCAGTTTTTATTTTTTTATGGAATCATCTGGGATGTTCTAAAATTTGGGGCCGTCTGTTTTACCCTTCTCATTTTGGATTTGCTCTTCTAAAAAATATATATTTTCTATCAGTTCAAGGGATTTTTAGACAGCTGGAGTAGAAGTTTGCACTCTATTTGCCATATCGATAAAATCCTTCTGGTTGTTGGTTTTCTCTCTTGGTTGCTATCTCTATGACATTTTCTCGGTTTTTATCTTCTACAGTCCCCCTTTTAATGGAACTCATTTAAAAAATGTTATAGGGAGTTCCCTGGTGGTGTAGTGGCTAAGGCTTCGGCGCTGTCAACGCTGAGGCCTGGGTTCACTTCCCAGCCAGGGAACTACCCACATAAAAAACAAAAAAGTTATAGTCCTATTTTTAAGTGGCCCATTCTTAATTCACTAGTAAATACTTTAAACTACAGTATATTTCTTTACTTTTCAATGGCAAGAGTGCAACTGTATTATTTAAGTCCTGTTTATTCAAACTAAGGGATTTAGCAACTCTCTCCAGTGTTTTTTTTCTTTCAAGAATGTCTTGACTTCTAGTCTTATATGCTCATTCTTCTCAATCAAGCATGAATTTGTTACAGCCTATAAAAACTTCTGGATTTTGACTCAGGCAAAAAATTTCCAGACTAATTTATGAAGAATTGACATATTTATTATGTCAACTTTTTCCTTCTAGGATTTCTTTTTTTTTTTTTTTTTAGATCTTCTTTTATGTTTTTTCAGTAAAGTTTCATAGTTTTTGAATATAGGTTTTGGCATTTCTTATTAAGTTTATTCCTGTTTTATAGTTTTTGTAGCTAGAGTAAGTGAAATCTTTTTTCCCCATTACTTTTTCCAGTTCTTTATACTGACTGGATTTCTACGTCTGCATCCTAACAACCAGAGAATTAACTTGGGATTAATTGGTCTTTCTTCTCATGGTGAAATGCCAAGGATGAAGTTTAAAAAAGAATGGAAGAAGCATACGTGTTGTTTTATTCTACTTGAATGATGTTGCATTGTAAATCTTGTTTTGTTTCTTGCTTTGTTTCCACTTAACACCATTAAATCTGATGTTTGCTCTAAGTTTTTTCATAGATAACTTTGATTAAAGAAGTTCCCTTCTATTCTAAGTTATTGGGAGGGGTTTTTTATCATAAACAGGTGCTGAACTTTATCAAATGCTTTTTCTGCATCTATTGAAATAATCATATAATTTGTTCCCCTTACATCTTTTAAGGTTGATTTCCTAATTTTTAAACCATCCTTGCATTCTTAGGATAAAACTCAACTTGGTTATGATTCATTAGTATACACTGCTGGATTCAGTTTGTTTGTCTAAAATTTTTACATCTATTTCCACATCTTGTGTCACGCTTCCAGTGGTTCTTCATAGTAGTTATATTAGTCTCATAAGGTTGGAGAGATTTCTTTCTTTTCTGTTTGTGATTGGAATTGCCCCTCTAAATTAAAAATTTGATAGAACTCATTTATAAAGTTCTCTGAGCTTGTGCTTTTTTTGGTGGGGGGGGGTTAAAATACATAGTCAATTTCTTTGTGGTTATAGAGAGTCCATCCAGGTTTTCTGTTTCTAGAGTCAGTTTTGGTAAACTGTGCTTTTCTAGGAATTTATTCATTTTGCTTATGTTTTCCAATTTACTGACATACAGTTGCTCATAATATCCTTTTTAAAATGTATCTGTTTTATCAATCACCTGTTGTATAATCTATTGTATCTGTAGCCTATGGCTCATTTTCATTTCTAATATAATTGATTCATCTCTTCTCTCCTTATATCTAGCTTGTTAGAGGGTTGGTTTTTGATTTTTAGCTTTTCAAAGAATCAGCTTTTGATGTTCTCAATCAGCTCTGTCATTTGTTTCTGCTTCATCAATTTCTGCTCATCCTTATTTTTCTTCTATAATGTTTTCTCCAGGTTACTATGGTGTTCCTTTTATAGCCTCTTGAGTTAGATGTTCAGCTTGTTGACTGATTGTTGACCTAACTACCTCCTCAACATCTCCATTTGTGCATCTAATAGACACTCCAAGCTTAGCATGGCCAAAAACAGAATATTTGATCTGTACCTCCAAAAATGTGCTTTTCTTATGGTTTTCCCAAATCATGGTGAAAGGCACCCATTTACTCAGTTGCGCAGGCCAAAAATTCTTTCTCTGTCTTTATACCCTACAGCAAATCCTTTCTGCTTGATTTTGAAAATACAGCTTGAATCTCACAACTTTTCAGAACCTCCACTGCTACCACGTAAGGCCACTGTCACCTCTCCTAGACTGTTGTCAGGACCTCCTGACTGGGCTCTTGCTCCTAGTTTTGTCTGAGCATGGATAGTTCTCCACACTGCACCTACAACATAGATCTGATGATGTCAGGTCTCAGTTCAAAATTCTCCAAGGGCTTCTCACCTCAGAATAAGTTCCCATTTCCATGGTGGCTCCACTCCTCTCTAGCCACATAAGCTTCCTTTTTGGTCCCTAACATGCCAGGCATAGTCTCTCTTCGGGGCCTTTGAACTTGTCTAAAATGTTTTCTCCCCAAATATACATATGGGGGGATAAAACAAGGGTGAAAGCCTGTGGATATCTAAATGGCACCCATTTACCCTTGTTTTAGCTATCTCAAAGCCCTTATCACTATGTGGCATTATATTATATACTTATTTTTATGTTTAGTATGACTATTCCACACAAGAATGTTAATTTGCTATCTTGTTCAATACTGTGCATCCAGAGCCTGGAACTGTGCCTGGCACATAGCAGCTGTTTAATAAATGAATGAGGACGGTGTTGGGGGTGGGGAGACAAATCAGAATAAAAAGTTTCCTTGTTAATCACAGAACTAGTACAAGGAACATTGGATGAACTGAATGATGGCCGAAATCAGAGTAAGGTGGCCTTGACAAATCGTTTGTCCTGAACACCCCACAGGCTAAAACTTTTCTCATACTCAAATATTTTTCCAAAACAGAATTGCTGGATCTTAGCTCCCACATCACTTCTTATAGGAAATCTTCCCTCTTCTCTCCAGGTAAGAGCTTACCTGCTGCTGCTTCTGTGCTCCCACTGCCCCTTTTTCACACCTCCACTAAACCATCTGACCCAACATTGACAGGTCTCATGCAGCCTTGGCATATACCCTTTTCCCACAACAGAGTTTCACGAGGGCGAGGGTTGTGATTTGTTGTCAGTTTACTCCCTGCCCCTATCGGAGTCTGGCTCATGGCAGGCTCAGATGAAAGAATGCAATGCATAGGCCTCTTAAACCAAGGTCCTTCGGCTGGAACAATGTCAGGCTCCAGGGCAGGCAACTTTGCTGGTGGTGGTAATGAGAAAATGCGGGTGCAGTGAAATATTTATTGCAGCATACTTGGTGTGTTAGTAGATAGCACGTCAACGGCCCGGGAGGGCCACGCAAACAGGAGCCCGTAGCCTAGGCCTTCACTTGCCCCAGCATCCGCAAGGGCTCATTAATCCTTAATATTCAAATTCCTCCCACTAAACCAGCCCCTCTGTGCCCAAGCCGCCTCTTTTCCCCAAATGACGGCCGACGGCAGCCAATCGCCAGTTGGACAGGGGGCCCGCCCCCTTTTCCCTGGCCAAAACAGACACAAACTCCCTCCAATTGATGGAGCCGCCGAGGAGGCCCCGCCCCAGCCCGGCCACATCACCCAATGGCGTACGGGCTCGCGGTAGCACCGGGGGCCGGAAGCGGGCGCGCAGGTGCAGCTGAGCGCAGGCCGGCCGGGAGGGCGGGGCGCGACGTCGGCCGTGCGGGGTCCCGGCGTCGGCGGCGCGCGCGCTCCCTCCTCTCGGAGAGAGGGCTGTGGTAAAAGCCGTCCGGAAAATGGCCGCCGCCGCCGCTGCCGCGCCAAGCGGAGGAGGAGGAGGAGGCGAGGAGGAGAGACTGTGAGTGGGACCGCCGCGGCCGCGGGCGGGGACCCTTGCCGAGGGGCGGGAGGTAGGGGCGGGACGTGGCGCGGGAGGGGCTCGTGGGGTCGGGCGACACGGCTGGCGGATGGCGTCCCTCCTCTCTACCCTCCCCCTCCCGCCGCCGCCGGTCACGGCTCCCCCTTCGGCCCGTCACCCGCACTCGCGGTGACCGTCCTCGCCCCAGCCTCCCAGGGCCGCCTTCGCCAGGCGCCCCGCTCTCTCCCGCCTTCTGCGCGCATCCCGGCCCCCGGCCCCACGGGCGCCCCTGCCGCTGGGGCTTCGCTGTCCGAGCTGCGCGCGCGTCGTGCCCTTCTCGGGGCTTCGGGCCCGCGGCGCCGTCGCGCGCCCGCGGCCCCAGCCTCTCCCTGGATCGCGCTCTCCCCTCTCCCTCCCTCGCGTGCCCCCTCTCCCGTTACTCTGCCCCCCCCACCGGCGCGCGTGCGCAGTCCGCCTCCCGTCGGGAGAGTGCGCCACAAGGGCTTCTGCGCTCTCACCCCCATCTTCAGGCTCTGCCTCCCCCTCCTTCTCGCCCATTCCGTGACTTTCTGCCCCCACTGCTAGCGAGTCGGTCCACCATCTCCTTTCCCATCTAGCAGGAACAAGTAGGTGGGAATTATTGTCCACCCACAAAAGGGACTAGACATTGTGTTCCTGGTCCCACAACTCATCTTAAAGAGGCTATTCTAGTTCCCATCAAGAGCCTTGGATAGGGGACTGTGTGTCCAGCAGCACCTGAGGCTCTTCAGTGGGAGGGTGCCTCCAGGGTCTTTGGGGTTGCTGTGGCCTCAGGATATGAGCGCCCTCCCATCCTCCCCCCTTCGCCGGCGATCTTCCAGTTACATAAGTGTTGTGGGACACAGTATGTAACGGGCTCCCATAGTCCTGGAGTGCGTTCTGTTCAAGATCACCAGTACCACATGGGGCAAGTTCATCGCATCACTGTGGCTCCTGTCAGTTATCCCTGAAAGTTTATTTTCTGTTTAGTTTGGTTATGACTGAATCACCCAAACTGAAACGCAGGTGACTTTTACGTGGCGTGGCAATGTGTCTGTGGTTTCGCGCTGAAGACTTAAGGTCATTGTGAAGAGTCTAAAGAGTGCTCTCACAGCTGAGACCATTTATGACATAGCTAAGTATGGACCCGAGAGGGGGAAGCTTGCTCTGGAATACCTCTGTGGCAGTCGCTTCTGTTGTGTGTTCCGTGTGGATTGGTCACAGCAGAAATGGGCTTAACCACAAAATTGATATTCCTGACTCATGGTCAGGCAGATGGGTGCCTCTGGTTATTTTTCCAGGAACAGGAATGGGCTCTGTGGAGCCATTCACACATTGTGTCTGCTGTGTGGTGTCAGTACCCCAAATTGTGAGATGATGGGATCAAATTCAGGGAATGGTTGGTGATCATGGAACCAAACCTACCGTCGTGTGATTATGCTAAATGGCTTAGACTTTGTAGGACTCTCACAAGTTGTAGGCATTTCGTTATACTAGAAAAATGAAGCATGTTCAGACCTTGGTTGTAAAATTCACTGTTAATAGGCAGTTATTACTCTAGAGGAGAAATTTGGGTTTCGTGGCTGGAATTTTCATTTGGATCTCAGCAATTGCATTAAACAATGAGATGGAGCTGACCTCTTGGGTCTTTTGAAATATGCTGGATCCTTACTAAAAATAAGGATTTTTTTTTTTTTTGGTCTTTTGGGAATTTCCCCCCAAGGACTTAGGAAATAGGCTTATTTATGGACTTTCTAGGACCTCTACTTCAAATCCCAGTGGGGAAGCCTAGGAAACACTTACTTTTATTTTCTTAGCCACACATGTCAGAACCTTAAAGGGCACAATGTCTAATAGAAGTACAGTTGATTAAGTAAATCACCACAGAGTACCCATTCGTAGTATGTCAGCTGGGTGACCGAACACTGAGGTACATCCCGTCCACACAGACACATAAGTCTCGCTTGACAAAGATTACAAGGTTTGTACATCTGAACCTGAGATGTGACAGGACGTGGGCTCTGCTTTGTTTTGCCATCATTGGCAGTGTGTTTGCCTCCTCAGATGCCCTTCAGCTAGCTGTTTGTCATACTCCTAGCCCTCAAAACAGCACAGGCAGCTTCCAGGATATAGTTTCTCAGCAGAGTTCCTGGTGGTATCTGAAGTAAGCATGTCCTAACAGCTTGAAGAAACTTTCTACGGCTTTCTTGCTCATACTGGCCTATCACACTGTCCTATTTCTTATTGTTACAAATTTGCCTGGAATGCTTTAAACTGAGAGTACCAGGTCTTTGTTCCACCTGACAGAACATGATGCAGTCAAACTATACTCCAACTTTTGTGGTGTTTGTGTATTGGGGAGGGGGGCTAGAATACAGTTTTGCATTCTATTTGCAATTTCCAGCTGGAGTCATTGTATCCTGTCTTCCCTGCCTCTGAGTGGCTGAGTCGATTCGGGTGAGGAGGCAAGCTGTGGAGTTTGACAGCACAACTGGCTAGATGAGTCCAGTATGATGTTGCCCCCCCCCCGAATACTCCTTCCCCCACATGGAGATGAAATGAGAAGCTCGCTTTTTAAATTTATAATAAAGAAGAGCAGAGGTAAAATTGTTAGTTCCTGTCTCGAGGCCGCTTTCCACTGCTAATGTACCTGCCTGGGACTATTTGCATGATAAATGATGTGTCGTGGAACCAGTAATCTTTTATAAAGGCGAATATCAGTAGAAATCTTTTAATTGGCTAAGAGCAGTTTGTTGTCAAGCTGCCTGAGTATCTTTGAGGAGGAGAGAATCACAAAAAAATGTTTAATATTTGTAGTAGCTGTGTTTTAAATGCACAGGGTTTAAAAGAACAGTCCTAAACTGGTGCTGAGTTCCAGGGAGAGTGTGGCAGGACACCTGCTTGTTTTCACTGCCCTCTGCTATGGTGGCTTGCATGCAGACCGGCCTCACATGGCTGGCAAACACAACCTTTTCTCTTGAGTATAGCATTATTGCCACTCCAATGGAAGGACCTTGTCCTCAGTGCTTCTGTAACAGCCCTCTCCAGGCAAACTGCCATTGTCACCACTGTGCTCCTTACCTTGTTTTGGTTACGACAGACATAAATGGGTTCCTTCTCCTTGGGCTCAGTTACACAAAGGTTGTGCTCTTCTGCTTTTCTCTTGCAAGAAAACTTACTTACTGAAAACTTAATTTGCATGCCATTGCTTAAATACTTGGTTCCACCACTTTGATCCTAGGTAGATGTGTAGGGGACCTGAGTGGAAATGGGAATTTTGGGAGTGGGCAGGGCATCCCCGCTCCCATGTCAAAGGGCAGGGGTAGCCATTCCATTAGAGAATAGTCTTGGCCTTTATAGCTTTCTCAAGGCACACTTGTGTTGGGTCTGCTGGCATATGAATGTGTCCTCACTATAGCTGTTTTGCTGTTACTGCAGAAGTCTGGACTCTTGGGAGCAAACCCTGAAGAAGCGGTCACTTGTCTTCCTGGCCTCAGAGCTGGGGGTGTTATATATATGGATACGGAACTGCACATCACTGCTTTATTGGGCTTTCACCTAATTTCGCTCATTTGCTGGCTCTTTTTTTTCCCCCATGAAATTTTGAGTTAATCAAAGATCTTAAACTTTCAGAGTTGGGAGGAACCTTAGTCCAGCTCCCTTGGCTGACAAGTAAAAAACAATTGTGGCTATAAGAAATTGTGGCTTTTCCAGAGTCTCCCAGCCTGGATACCAGTTTGATTTTTATTATATAGCTAACTGAGTAATACTGTTACCTTGACTTTTGGGATTTCAAAGCATTCTATGATTCGATTGTTTAAGGGAATTATAAGGCCTCACTGCACCTCAATGATAAATTCTAGGGACTATCCTAGTAGTTATAGACTAGGCGTAAGTAAAAGACTTGGTGTTGCCCTTCTTCTGGGTTTGATTATACAAGTAATTATTTGTGTGAATAGTCTCTTAAGTTGTACACACTAGGCTTTTTTTTTTTTTTTTTTTTTTTTTTTTTTTTTTTTTTTTTTTTTTTTTTTTTTTTTTTTTTTTTTTTTTTTTTTTTTTTTTTTTTTTTTTTTTTTTTTTTTTTTTTTTTTTTTTTTTTTTTTTTTTTGTCTGAAGATAAAAGTGCTACTCTTGAGCCAGCAAGGTATTACAGATTAGCTAACATAGGCCAGTTTAGGCTTCATTCAACAAAGAAATAATGGTTATCTTAATGATGAAAAATGTAATGACAAAAGTCCTTTTTGAACCTGTGTTCAAAAGCAAAAGAGAAAATATCAGATTAATAACTCAGTTTGTTGAACATTGTGATTTACTGATCTGAGAGGCTTAAAAGTGATTGCTCTGAGACAGACTTTTGGAGGATGGCTTTGGATCTCCCGGGGCGCTTGGTTTCTGCTTTTTTCTCTCAGGGTAAGCCCCTTTACATGATGTTAAAGCAGCTCATTGCAACTTCAGCTGCTTGAAAAAGAAGGGATACTTTGCCTCTGGATTTCATGTGTTCTTTTGGGGATGACATTTTAATGTTGCGTGTTCTCTTGAACATGTATTCTCTCCCTGAGTATTGCTGTATAGCATGGTACAAGAACTATCAGAGATCACCACTAATGGTATGCTTTATAGTGTCAAAGTATCCTTCAGAGGAGACAAGACCTGTGATAGTGCCGATTTTAACATGCATGAATCTTTCCTTTATTTTAGCACCGTGTGTATGTGCCAGTAATTTGCAGTTTGTCCTTTGTTTCTAGCTAGGTAAGCCGGGAAATAGCATAGTACTTTGTCTATATGTTTGTCTTCAAAATGTCCCAAATAGCCCTGGGAAAAAGGTCGTGCAGCACAATGGGGGCTTTCAACTTACGATTTTCTTTGTTTTAGGCTCCATAAAAATACAGACTCACCAGTTCCTGCTTTGATGTGACATGTGACTCCCCAGAATACATCTTGCTTCTGTAGACCAGCTCCAACAGGATTCCATGGTAGCTGGAATGTTAGGGCTCAGGTAAGTAACCTTCCTTTTTTTTTTTTTAGTATATGTCCTGGTTTGGCCATCTGTTTTTAAAAAAAAAAAAGGAAAAAAAACAAGATATACTACTCTTGGACAGTATAAAAGTACCCCAAAGACTAAAGACATAACTGTGCCAAACTGTGCCATATAATAAAAAAAAGTCACTTCCCTGAGCCCTGAAAGGTCAGTTTGGGTAGGGTTACTTGGTAGCCACAGCGTGATCTGGGGGCGGGCGTCAGATTAGAGCCGGAACTGGTGATCTGCAACTTCAGTTCACCTTGAAGCAGGTCAGCTGAGCTGAGAGCGCTTTGACTGAGCTCTTCCCCTGCCACTACTGCTGTTGCCTAGTGGTCTTCAGCATAGTGCTTTGTTTGCTTTGGTTTTGGGTAAATGACTTCCTGGTCAACGTTAGTGAGCAGTGGTAATGCATTTTCAGATAAGGGAACTGGTGTGTAGTCCCCCTAGAAGGATGGCCTCCTGAAAGCTGTCACAGAACAGTGGAGCCTGTAGCTAATGGCATGTGCTTTGCTGCACTCCTCCCATGGGAACTAAAGAGAGCAGCACCCAGACACACGTCTGGCTCTTGAGACTCTTAGAGCAGAATGAATGCCTTTTGAAAAGCTGGGGATCCAAGCCATTCGAGGTCTGACACTCAGGTGCTTTATCAGCTGCACTTTTGGCTACTTTGATGCCATTGTGTGGACTTTAATTTTGTAACAATGAGCGGTTCCTTAATTTTTCAACTGTCAGGCTCAATATTTCAAGCTTTTTTAAAATCAGTGGTCACTCCACATTTGATGTTTGACACCTGGATTTCAAACTTTCCGTGTGGTAAGACAGAACATTCTAATTAATTTTTTCCATTTCTTTTCCTAAGAAAAAAATGTGAGTTTTCTGTTGGGGCTGGGGGGAGGGGGTCCCTGGTGGTCTAGTGGCTAGGTTTCGGCGCTCTCACTGCCATGGCCTGGGTTTGCTTCCTGGTCAGGGAACCAACCAAAAAAAAAAAGTGAATTTACACATATGCTGCCATTGTGATTCCAGCTGAGACTCCCAGGTAGCACTTTATTGTGACTCAAGTGGTTTCTGACACCTCAGTCTAAAGCTGTATGGACGTCCATAACACAGCCATTTAGGGACTATGTGAGGGGCAGGATTTGGGTGGAAGAGAATAGAAGGTGTGGCTGGAAGGGAGGAGCATCACACTGCCTCCAAGTCCCAAATTTGGTTTCACTCGTGATCCTGTGACTCAAATTGTCATTCCCTTTTGCTGCGGGATGTGCCCTGGGCCCTGCTGACAGGACGTTCTTTGTATGCCACGTATTTATGCTGGTGGGAGTTGTGTGGCTGGTTCTTTGTGCATTGTCTCAGAAATTGTGTGGACTAAATGTAATATGGGCAGTGAATGGATTTATTCTGGTAGATAGTAGGCCTGGGAGGTGGTTAATGTGTTTAATAGTCTTTTTCTAAGAATACGAATGCGTTTTATAAAACAGGCAGTGATGACGCTATACAACTTCTGCTAAGAAATATAGAAAGGAAGAGTTGTTTTTAAAAATATCTCATTATTTATGAATGGGAAAGGCACGGGCATTTGAGCTTTAAGAAACTTTGAAGGGAATTCTCAAAGGACAGAACCTGTCTTTAGTAGATAAGTGCTTGTATCTTACTATTTTTCTTCTTTTCCTTTTTAGGAAATTATAAAAATAATACATGCTTTTTTGGAAAACTCAAGCCATTTTAAAGTATAGCAAGTAAAAAAGTGAAAGCTCCCTGTTACTTTCTGTGCCCACTACCCAGAGTAAACCACTGTTAGTTAATAGCTTAATGTGGATCCTTCCAAATCATCTCAGGATATACAAATATGCACCTTTTGTGTTTTTAACAAAACAAGGATAGTATTATACATATTCAGCATCTACCCATATACTGCATTTCTCCATGCCTCATTTCTGTTAAATAGCAGTGTGGTCTGGTGCCAAGTTACTGTCACGCATTGTCCCCCTATTGATTTTCCCAATGGTTTGCTATTAAAGATACTACTGGATTGAACGTCCTCATGTGCCTGCCATTCTTTTTGAAGAATGGCTACCTAGACTTGGAGTTGCTGGTGGATACCACCACATTGCCTTTCCAGTTCCCATGACAGTATGACAAAGTGCCAGTTCCCCATACCCTCCCAGAATTGAATAATCATCTTTTAAATTTGTGCTTCTTGGATTATTACGGAGGCTAAACCTCGGTAATTATTGGCCATTTGTATTTGGACTTTGTGAATTGCCTGTTCATATTCTGCATTCATTCTTTCATTGGGATGTCTTAAAGTTGATTTGTAAGAACTCTTAATGTATTAAGGATATTAATCTGTCATCATGGAGATATTTTTCCTACTTTGTCATATATCTTTTGATTCTGCTTGTCTTTTTGATATATAAAATTTGTTATGATTTCTTCTTTTGCTTTTATACTTAGAAATCCTTCCCTACTCTAAGAACACATCAATATTCATCCATATTTTCTTTTTTCCTAAAAAAACTTGATATACTACATTCATATGTACATATTTGATACATATAAAAGGACCTTATAGGTAAGTTGTCCTCTTTTTCTGTGTGGTTTTTAAAAATACCTGTATTTGTATTTAACTTTAGGATGGGATGAGGTCTAGAGCCCACTTAGCCAGTTGTGTCATCCAGTCTTCACCTTTATCATGTGCTGACTTCAAGTGAACAAAGCATCTCTTACTTTTTTCTTTCTGAATTTTTTCTTTGTGAGATTTGATGGCAACCCTATCAGCAGATAATCATTTATTCATTCATCCAACAAATATTTGAGCCCTTGCTTTGAGCGAGGGGTGGTGCTGGGCCCTGCAAATACTGCCTTCTCCTTGACTGGGGGCAGGGATGCAGAAGTCAAGATGCCAGTGGCATAGTAGCTACAGTGCTCATTCTGGAAGACTCAAGAAAATAGTGGATCTTCACAAAAGTAGGTTTTAGATAAACTAGGAGGAACTGAGAGAGGGTATGTGTGTGTGTTTAATTCGGACATACTGGGGCTGTCCAGAAAGTATCCTGCCATATAACTGTTCTCATTGTATTGACATTTGCTGAATTTTTTTCTGGACAGCCATCATGTAAGTTAGAGCTTTAGGGTAGGCTGTAACATAACACATAGTTTGTTTTATAACTCATGTAATTGCAGGCTGATTTTTGTCTTGCATTATGATGAGAGCTTTTTGCTGTTGAAACAGTTCTATATTCAGCTAGCTTGGTTGTTATGATAGAATAAAAGTTGTGTACTGATAAAAATGGTAATTTTCTTCTATGATGATTTTGAAGCTTTTCTGTAAAAAGCTGATAAAAATAAAGATAGGCTTTTGGTGACTATATTCTTAGGGGAACAAGTGTAATTTTTTACAACTTACATCATTTAAATCTAATAAATACCCTCAAAACTGAAGTGGAATCCTGATTTGGGTTGAATGATTTTTTACTTAAAGAAAGGATATAAATGACTTGTAAGTAAGGAAGAGACTTTTTGTATAAGGCTGGTTTTTAAAAAAAAAAAAAAGATTTTTTGAATAGTTAAGTATATAGTACAGAATGAAAAGGGTGGTATAAAAGGTTATATGGTAAAAGATCTTGCTACCCTATCCCCAGGTATCTATTTTTCTCCCTGGAGGCAGCCTTCATTACCAGTTTCTTCTTAATCTGTGTGTGTGTGTGTGTGTGTGTGTGTGTGAGAGAGAGAGAGAGAGAGAGAGAGATTTTTGTAAAATATACATGACTTCAAATTTACCATTTTAGCCATTTTAAATATACAGTTTAGTGACATTAGGTACATACTTACTGTTGTGCAGCCATCACCACCATGCATCGGCAGAAGCCTTTTCATCTTGCAAAAGTGAAACTGTCCCCGTTAAACCACAACTCTTCATTCCTCCCTCCTCCCCCAGCCCCTAGACATCACCCTTCCACTTTGTCTCTATGAAATTGACTATTCTAGATACCTCATATTATTACATATTTTTATATATGTGTTTATGTACATTTTTATGTGTGTGTGTGTACAAAAACAAGGGTGTGTGTGTTTTTATGCTGAGAATAAAATACTGTGAACTTTTGCAAATTTTGCTCTTTTTAGTTAATGTATCAGGTATCAGTTCCTAAAGAACTGTATCATTCTTTTTAAGGGTTGGGTTAGTAGTCCATTATATGGATGCACTACAATTTATTTAACCAGTTTTCTGTTGATGGATATTTATATTTCCAGTGTTTTTAATTTCATTAATGCTGTAGTGAATAGTCTTTTACATATACCATTTTGCTTACAGTCAAGTTTATCTGTAGGAGATATTCCTAGAGATGGGACTTGCTGGGTCAAAGGGTATAATGTATTTTAAACTTTGATAGATATTGCTAAATCAAGGGTGGCCTCTTAATTGCACAGTTTTAAAGAAAAGTCTACATATGAATAGATAAGCCTACAAATTTATGACTGCAAGGCTATTTGTAGAGATCAGAGAGCTGCTAATTAGGCTAGGAAGACATAGTTTTTAGCAGTTAATGCTAGAAAGCAAAACTTCAGAAACTTCCTTTTCATCACATGTGACCTTGTGAGTGTCGAATCCGTGAGGCAGGACGCCTTAGCTTAGCTGGCCAGAGGGACTTCAGCCAGTTCTCCTTTGTGAATCTTGAAGAAAATGGAGCATTTTTATGTTGGTATTATTCTGAGTTGCAGTGGTTCCTTGGGACTCAGGGTTGAAGAGTCTCCATGGCTGAATAGTATCCTGCAAGTGTTGAGGACCAGATTGCTGTTGCTTCATTTCTCTTTCATTGTTGTACTCTTATATACCAATACTTTATGCTTTTACCCTGTACTAATTGAGCATCTCTTAGGTGTCAGTTATTGTCCTAGATGCTAGGGACTGTCCCTACTCTCAGCAATCTTATAGTCTAAAGGAAGATCCAGACAGGCAAACAGATCATTTCTTTACAAGGGGCTACAATGGAGAAGTACTGGCCACTGAAGGAGCACATAAACATTAAAGGGGTCCCACCTGGACATAGGGGTGGGTTCAGGGAGGAGACATTTTTGAAAAGTGACCCCAAGACCTAGCTAGTCCCAGAGAAAGTGTAAGTGGAGGAGAGACCAACATGATGGAGGCTCAGACAAGAAGAGAACTGTTTGGCTGGGTTGGAGGAGTTTAGAGTGCGGAGGTGAGACAGGTGGAGCAAGCCAGGCTGGGTGCCCGAGAGCAGTTCTGTTTGCAGAGTATGCTAGTAGGAAATCAGACACAGCCACACCAACTGTGCTGAATCGGCTCAGCTTTCCTTCCAAGCTGCATCATACTCAGACGTTCTGAGACCCAGAAGGTAATGTGAGGTGCTCTGGCCATCCATCCTGTCCCCTTTCCACCCCTCACTGCTCTGGAGGCTGTCTGCCTTGAGCTGACTTCTCCCCCACCCATCAGGTCCCTGGGGCTCCCACTCTAGGTCTCTTCATGGAACCTTCTTTCCCTCTACTTCTGCCCCCAGGAGACCCTGGGGGACCTATGAGGAGAGGGCTTCCCATTCTCCAAAACACTTCATTCTCTGACATTCAATACTGAGAGGAGGGCAGGAGTTTGCACAGCATGTGTCAACTGTAGTACCAGATGCACCGCTTATTTCTTCTGATTTTTTTTCAAATTTTGCCAAGACTTTCATGGTGAAGGAAGCAATGCATAAGCTTGCTCCTAGTTTGTCAAGGATCAGGTCCACCCTCATCAGCCACTTGGATGACCCTCCTATAATCCCTGCAACCCTGGGCTAAGGAGGTGGGGTAAGAACCCACCCTGCCATTCCTCCGTGTGCCTGCTTTTGAGGTCCTGCCTTCCCACAGTCCTCTCTGCCTCTTCCTACCTGGCCTCTAACTCTGCTCATGTGATAGCTACTTCAGGTACTTTCCACTCGGACTTTGGAAATGTTAGCAGTTTGTGAAATTTATGCCAGCTTCCTTTTGTGGAACTCAGATGTGACAGCTCCAGTGAATCCCAGCCTGTGGTTGCGATTGCTGCCCTGCTTCCCCAAGGTAGCCTGTTCCCCAGAGGTGATGGGGATACTCTCCATGTAAGTTTTGTGCTGTGTTAAACATGACAAGTATACATTTGAACAAGTTTTTTAAAATTTACAGGGTTGTATCCTGTATGTAACATTCTGCAACCCTTTTCACTCAGTACTTGACTTTTCAGCCTGGTCCATGTTCTCTGCACACTTTCATTCATTTAACATGTCTCCTTGTGCTGTTGAAACATCTTTACAGCAGAAGCCCCACCAGAGCCCTTAGGGAGAATGGAATTGTAGAGAAATGAGGATTGACATCTGGTTTATGTTTTCATCCTTTGGTCTTAACTGAGATTTTTTTCTATGTTTGTTAAAGCTTTCCACGATAAAAGGCATCCATTTTGTAGACTTATTAATATGGCAGTTCGAAGGTTTTATTTTTAGATTGGAAAGAAAGCAAAGCAAGCTTCTGAGATATGCACATTTCCCTTCATTCCCATCTCCTTTGCAACATTCCACAGTGCTAAAACATGAACTTGAGCACTTTTAAGCATGAGCCGACTTTTTCTACGTGTGAGTTATCTTTGAAAATATTAAAGCATTTTGATTTTCTTGGGCTTCTAGTGATACTTTAGTTTTGACATGACTTTGATAGGTCTTTAAAATTTGTCTACACATATTTAGTAACTTCTTTTTAAAATATAAATGTTTCTGGTTTTGTGTTTTTGTAAACAACAGAAGGTATTAGTCCATATTAAGCACTAATTTGCTCTTAATAGTTTCAGCTGTTTTTGGAATTACACTTGGCAGAAAAATAGACAAACATCTGCAGTTGTGACAGTTTGTCTTTTTGTTCCTTTTAACTCCAGAGTAAATAATTCTAGTGAGTTTTTTCCGAGGCTTGTAAGAACATGGGAATGATTAAAGTCGTCATAATACTTAAGTGGTTAGGGAAGGTTGAAAGTCTTTTTTTAAGTGGTATCACCCTGTAAAAAATATTAATGCAGCTTGTAAGCAACTGTATAAAATTTCTCAGCCACTCTTCCAGGTTGTTTAAGACAAAGCAAACAAACAAAAACATATTATTAAGCTCTTTATTTTTTAATTGCAGAAGTAAAATATCATTTTAAAAAAAAAGATGGATATGGAAAATCACTCTTGAAATTCCACCATGAGGAAAAACTGTTGTTAATATTTGGTGTACATCTTTCTAGACCAAGGGCTGTGACTCAGGGTTAGGAACTCAAGGGTTCTGTGACCTTGGATGGGAAAAGCACTCGATCTTTATTTTCACCAGCCTTTCATTGAAAATTCAGATTTCCTTCAATGACAAATGTAGGCAACACCATGATAGCATTAAGAGTACCTGTGACTGTGTCACAAATGGAGATCAAAGATGCTTTCATATTATAGTTACAAATGTTTTGAAATATCATTTGTGCTCATCACTACTTCAAATTTGGGGTAGTTATTAGACTCACCCCTAGATCTGGTTATTTAATGGTTGACTAAAGAAACACATATTACTCTAGCTGCGATTCTTAAAGCATGTCATTAATCAGTTTTTATGCATTTATTTTATGCATTTCAGAACATTCTTCTGAGAAGAGGTCCAGAGGTCCAAAAGGGTCCATGGCAGAAAAAGATTAGGAGTACCTATTATGTACATTATGCCATGCAACTACAAATAGAAGAACAACCAGTACTTAAGTAGTTAGTATGTGGGGGAAAGAGACCAAAGAAAGCCCTAAAACAGGTACAATAAAGAGAAATAAAATGACATTTAAAGCTTAGTTCAAAGTATTATACCAAATATTTTTATGAACACATTTAGTGTTTTACAGATATCATGCAAAGTGTAAACAACTAAAACTGTTTAAGAATTCTTAATACCACAGAAACTGCTTGGTAAATAATAGCCTAAAAGTTACCTTTGCTGTTGGCATTGTAAACATCCTTCTAGAGTCTTCCATATGCACCCATGTGCATACATGCATGTTGTTTTAGACAAATGGGATCTATAGTATGTGCAGTTGTAACTTGCCTTTTTTCCTCAGTGATCTGCTGTAGATACCTGTTCATGTCAGTAAAAATAGATTTATATGATCACTTTTCCCTAAAATGAAAATAACGTTATGTATTTTTAATTATAAAAATAATATCTGTTCAATGAAAAAAAATTTAGAAAATATAGAAAGAGGAAAAGTAAGAATTGCTTGTAAATCTGCTATTTGCAGATAGATAATATCTACATAATGTCTTTCCACCATCATTTTTAATGACCATGTGACATTTCATTGGTGGCTATGCCTTGATTTAATTAGGGGCGTTTCCTTTGTTTCTGTGTTTTCATTGCTCTGAATGACAGGTATGGCTGTGTGCTGACCATTTCACTCTGCCAGCATGTCTAAGCTCCCTCTTAAGCCCCACATTGGATGACTTCTTCAATATTTCCACTGATTTGCTCCTAGACATCTCAAACTTAACAAGTCCCAAACAGAACTCTTGCATTTTTTTTTCCACTCAAATCTGCTTCTCCTTCTGTCTTTTCTATCTCAGTAAATAGCATCAATGTCCACCCAGCTACCAGTCAAATACTCTAGGAGCTGTTCTTGATTCTGCTCTTTCCTTCACCTTCCTCTAATTCACCAGCAAGTCAAAAGGTATCCCAGAACCATCTTCACTGCTAAAACCGCCATCCAAGCCACAAGTTACCACAGATGGATGCAGCAAGACTTTGGGTGATATATTTTACAGCTTCCTCACTAACATTCATGAAATACTCCACATTTCATAAGACTACTTATTATAATGACACTCATTTCTAAATGATGGGATTGTTCCATGTTTAGTAACTTTTTCATGTGGCCAGTACAGTTCAGTTTAAGTACTGAGTTTCTTGCTGCTCCATGTTGAAGGGTCTGCAGTTCATCAGGCTGTCATCTAGCCATTCATTCCACAATGGAATCAGTTGTCTGTGGTACCTTAGGCACTGTAGTAGGCAAGCTATAGTGTAACTGACACAGATTGGTGGTACCTTTCCTCATGGAGTGTAAGTTTGGCAGGAGAAACAGGCTTTAAATAATTCACAGGTAATTATGTAATTACTGTGAGTTAAGTGCTCTGAAGGACAAGTATGGGTGGCTTACTGAGATCATGTGTAATGGGACAGCCCAGCCTTGGGAGGGATAAAGAAGCCTGCCCTAAGGAGGCAGTGCCGAAGTCTGGAACCATGGGCTGAACAGAAGTGTTGGATAGAGTGCGGAGTGGAAGAGAGCTTTTCCAAAGGAAAAGAGCATGTGTGAATCCCCCCACCCATGTCTGACAGGAGCTTAGGCGTTTGAGGCAGCTAAGCCCTGTGTGGCTGGAGCAGAGCATGGTTTGGGGATGAAAGAAATACAGGCACAGAGTTTGACAGGCTGGGTGCAGGATTTTTTATTTAATGTGAGAACAGTAGGAAACTATTGATAATTACTTTGTTTTGGATTTTGAGTTTTTATCAAAATATTACAACCACTCAATAACAACATAACCTCTCTCAAAGGAGGTTGTGGTGAAAATAACTGTCTACCCCTTCCCCTTCCTGTTCTATGGCCCAAATGACAGCTTTTAACCATTTTCTACTTTTAGTTTCTTTGACGATTACCTTCAAACTCAATCATATGCTTATATACCTTTCTTGGTTTGCCAACTTTGGGGAATTACATTAGCTTCCTGAAATGAAAGCAGCCACCTTAGCTTACATTACCACCCATATTGAGATTCATACTTAACATTTTATCTGTAACTTTAAACAGTGGTTCCTGTTCCATCAACTTTAGTCCACGTGGCACTTCCCTTCTGTATAAGATAAGGATATTAATGACCCTGCTTTTCATTCCACAAATTCCCACTTCTACCTCCTAAAAGCTATACTTGATCATTTCTATTCTTACGATCATTAACATTTATGTTCTGCCCTGCAGCAACATCCAGTGTTCATAGGTTAATTCTAAAGTTGAAAACCAGTCAACATTATTGGCATTATTATACATACGAAGGCTGTCCAGAAAAAAATTCCAGCCATAAATTCCGCTATTTTTCATATTACATGGCTGGATACTTTGTGGACAGCCCTTGTATGTAAATACAGGTCACTGCAGAGGCCTAGTACTGAATGTGAGGATTTCGTTTCCTTCTTTATCAGTCACAATCTCTGGACCACTCAAAGGAGAATGACCAGTCAAGGTCAAATGGATTCTCTTTTCTTTAGACTTTATCACCTGCTTTAAATTCTTTCCAGAATTTAACCTGCTTCATAATTGAACCTTGACTTTCTTGCATAGCTCTTAGTTTTTACCACTGTTTCTGATTGCCTTTCACTTTTAATAGTATTCCCTGATCTTACTGTAAAATGCTCTCAGCCATGCTGTTTCTTTTCTGGGAGTCTATGTATTTCACCCCAAAGGCTTTCCTCTCAGAGCTCTCTGTCTTCCTGCAGCCTGGACAAGTACTTGCTCTCTAAGGTTGTACATAGCTGCCACCTGGATCTTCACTGAGCTCTTGGGTTGGAGCCACTATTTCCCAGAACCCATATCTTTTACTTGATTTACTCCTTGTTATGCTAAGACAGGATGCATGGGTAGTAAACTGTAGTGGACACCATTGTTGATTACCCATATCCATTTTCTACAGAACCCTGGTATTTATCTTTCTACCTTATTCCCAACTTCAGCAAGGATCCTAAAGTCATTCCACACATTGCATTCCCCAGGCAACTGTTATTGATCAAGGTTGAAACTTTGATCTCAATTGGTCCCCTCAGACTGAAGGGAAGGGCTTCAGTGGCATATTCAGAGGAAAGTGTCTTTCCCTCACTGGATGTAAATAAGGAAGGTACTGCTGGCTGTTTCCGTGTAACCTCAGACTGAGGGACCAAGCCTGAGGATAGCGCTTCCTCACGAAGGACAATAGAGTAGAAAGAGAGGAGGAACCGGGGGCCTGCCCCACCTCTGGGATTTCAGTTATGTGACAGAATATATTTGCTTCTTCTGTATGAGAGACAGTTAGAGTTGGCTTTTCTGTTACTTGCAGCCAAAAATAGTATAACAGACATGTCTTCTGCTCTTAATATTCAATTGGCTAAGCGTAGGATTCCAAGTTGAAAGTTATTTTCCCTCCTGACTTTGAAGACATCGCTCCCATTGTCTCCAGCATGCAGTCACTAATGAAACAAACTGATGCCAATCTAGTTATGATTCTTTTGTAGGTGGCCTTCTTTCCTCTCTTCTTCCCTAGAAAATTTTTAGGGTATTTTATTTTCCTTTAGTGTCCTGAAATTTTATGAGAATGTCTAGAGTTGTGTCTTTTTCATTTATTGTGCTGGGGCCATTCAATCAGAATACTTTAGTCTATTGTCACTTCTTTTCTCTTTTTTTCTTTCTTTTTTTTTTTTTTTTTTTTTTTTTTTTTTTTTTTTTTTTTTTTTTTTTTTTTTTTTTTTTTTTTTTTTTTTTTTTTTTTTTTTTTTTTTTTTTTTTTTTTTTTTTTTTTTTTTTTTTTTTTTTTTTTTTTTTTTTTTTTTTTTTTTTTTTGCTCTGAGTTTTGAAAGCCCTCCTAGACATTATTTTCTGTCCCTTCCATTAAATTCTTTATTTTAGTCAAATCTTTTTCTTACTGTAAAGCCTGTATGCTCACTATGTAGATTCAACCATTGTTACCATTTTGAATATTTGCTTGCTCTGTATAGATATGTACATTTTTATACCCTTTTTGCTGACCATTTTAAAGGAATTTGCAGACAGCCTGATGTTTCATTCCTAAGTACTTCAGCATACATCTCCTAAAAATGAGGAAATTTTCCAATATAAGTACAATGTCCTGAGCACATCTTTAAAAATTAACAGTAATTCTCTAATGTTATCAGACAGCCATTCCAACTTTTTGGGAGGATGGATAGTAAGCAATTACTATTTATACCTTGCATTTGTATATTCTTCCTTTGTCTTTTTTAATAAGAATAGCCCCTCCAGTCCACCTGTGACACTGAGTTTTTGAAGCAACCAGCCTAGCTGTTTTATAGAAGCCCTACATTCTAAATGTGTCTCTTGTCCTTTTCATCCCTTCTATTAATTGTAAATGAGAAGTTAGATCTATGGGCTTGTTTAGGTACACACTAGGAGCAAGAATATGTTGTATTATCATCAGACTGGCTGATTCTCTTGTGGTTCCTGATGCTATATTTTACCACTTGGTTAAAGAAGGAGGTGACTGCCAAATCTCTCCATTGCGGATATATAGTTTTCCTGTTGTAATTGATTAGTAATCTGTGGTGTGATGTTTTGGCACCATATGAAGATCCCATTGCCCAACAGCTATTCACCTAATGATTTTAGCATTCATTGATGATCTGTACCTGCATCTGTTATATTACATTGGGGGGTTACAAAATGATGGATTTTTCTAATTCTGTCATCTCTTCTACATTTAATATTGGTATTCTGTAAAGAACTTTCCCTCATGAAGTAAGGAGGAGCTGTATTTCCTCCTAAAAAGACAGTATATGTGCTAAATCTTTGCCTTTACTTACTAAATTAATTACCAGATTCTAGAGTAAGGAGTTGGTATAATTAATCATCATGTCAAATGGTGGCAAAATATTTGTTGTGTTTTCTCTTCTCTTTCATCTCAATATAGACTCATGGAGTTTTATTTATTAAATGTTTTACAATTAAGCTATAGTCACTATTTTTTTTAATTGAATTATTCCAAATTTGGTCAATGAGAGTTCCTTCATGCTGGCACTTGTATCCTCTTGGCATATCCTCATTAATTAGTGTTTGAGCAATTCCTTTTGTTTTGTTTTGTTTTTTTTTTCTGGCATAAGATATTCCATCCATCGTGTGATTTTCCTGCCCCAGAACTGGTTGTAAGAGCTCTGCTTCCTTTTAGTGGGGAATTGTATTTAGAATTCAAGAATTGGGTGCTAGATGTGCTCATTCTTACTGGGGTGACATTGCGTCTAGGTCCTTTCAGTGGACAAAGCTAGAAAATATATTGAAAAAAATATTTTTAAGTCGTGGATACATAGGATAACTTAAATGGAAATTTAACATTGAGAGTGTATCTTTAACTTTTATTTTTATCCTTATATATCTTTTTCTTACACTGAAAATGTTGATTCCTAATTAATATTAATGTAGACTTAGTTGCTTTATCTTAATAATATATAAAATGGTTATAAAATTATACCAGTATTGCTACTAACCATAAAAATACTGAATGAAGTTTAAGATTTCTTTTTGTCCTTAGGATATATCTCACTAAGGATGTACAGTCAAGATCATTGTGTTCAAAAGTCACCTGGGGAATTTGCTTCTGGTAGTAGTGAGGTAGCTCATTTTGGACTACCCCTCTTGCACATAACAGTGAAAATCTCTGGACAAAAATTTTTAAAAAACACACACTTATTTAAGGGTACTAGAGAGTGACTAAAAGCAGGCAAAAACTGAAGGGAAGTTGATATTTGGAGAACGGGGACTGTACTAGGTGCATTTCCCTTTTGTAATGACTTTTCATCTGACAGCAGTCCTAGTCAGCACTACTGCAAGGAGGCTGAGGCTCAGATAGAGACCATTAGTCTAAGGAGTTGAGGAATCCAGAGGACAGAGTTCAGAGCAACCATAACAGCTGGAAACTGAGGGCAGAAGTCCTGCAAAACAGATAGCCACAGGCAAGGGGCCTAGATTCTTCTTATAAACTCTGCTAAATTCCACCTAAGCCAAAATGAACGGAGATATCAGCTGCTGTCCACCATAAGGAAGACAGTTTGGAGTTTGCGATCTACCAAGTTAACTGCCTGCTAAAATAAAAAATCGGTACTTTTCATTGGAATATAACAGAATCCAGAGCCTAATAGTGTATCATTCACCATGTCTAGACATTTGAAGAAATAGGAAAACGTGATTCTTACTCAAGAGCAGGGTTAAGCAAATTTTTTCTTAAATAGTAACTATTTTATGTTTTGCAGGCCATATGATCTCTGTCACAACTGCACAACTCTGCTGTTACAATGCAAAAGCAACCACAGATAGTATGTAAACAAATGGTCATGACTGTATTCCAATAAAATTTTATTTACAAAAACAAGCAGTGGATCAGGTTGGGCCTGCAGGTCATACTTTGCCCACCCTCATTTAAGAGAAAAGCAATCAATGGCAGCCTACTTTAAGGTAACTCAGATGTTGGAGTTAGCAGAGAAGAATTTTAAAGCAACTGTTGTAATTGTGCTCAAGGGAATAAAAGAAAATATGCTTGCAATAAAAGAATAAATCAGTAGTCCTAAATCTACGAGGACAGACTGATAAATTTTGCCTCTATGTTAATATTTTTTGTTGCATTAGACATATGATGGGGATATAACCAGTTCTGTGTAGTCACATGTTACCTGCCCTCCATCATTCTTGACCTTGCACACACCATCATAAGCAGTCACCTAGCTGAGGCCTGAATTGTGAATTTTTCTGGCTGAGGTGATCCCTTATGGCGGTATTCCATGACTTTTGTTCTCGGGGTTATAAATGATGGACACAGTTTCATCCCCTATAATAATCTTTCAGAAGTCCTCACCTTTTTCAAAAATTTCAAAAAATTGGAGGAACTTTTTCCACTGTTAAGAATTCAATAACAGCACGCTGTTTGAACCAAACATCTGAATACTTCCATTTTGATGTGCACTGGGTGAAAAATGTAAACACCTGTGTGTGCAAGGTCAAGCATGATGGAGAGGAGATACCATATGACTACACAGAACCAGTTATATCCCAATTGAATGTCTATTGTAACAAAAATTATTACCATGGAGGCAAAATTTATCAGCCCTCCCTCGTAATGCTATCAATAATTATACTAAATGTGAATAGACTAAGCATTTCAGTCAAATGGCAGAGATTATAGGCTGGGTTAAAAAGCAAGACCCAACTATATGTTGTCTATAAGATAAGCACTTTCAATATAAAGATACAGCTAGGTTGAAAATAAAAGAATGGAAAAAATACAAGAACTGTCCAGAAAGTATCCAGCCATGTAATATAAAAAATAGAGGCACTTATGGCTGGATTTTTTTTTTATGGACAGCTGTCTTATACCATGCAAACAGTAAACATAGAAAAGCTGGGGTGGCAGTATTTAATATAAAAAATAGCAGACTTCAGGGGGGTTCCCTCGTGGTGTAATGGCTAGGCTTTGGCGCTCTCACCGCCACAGCCTGGGTTCCAACCAAAAAAAAAAAATAGCAGATGTCAAAACAAAGGAGCTAAAGCAGCACATTTCATAATAATAAAAGGGTCAGTTCATCAGAAAGACATCAGTCATAAATCTACATGTGTCTAATTACTGAGCTGCAAAATACATAAAGAAAAATTGGCAAAATTAAAGAGAAATAGACAAATCTATAATTATACTTGGCATTTTTAATATTCTTCTCTCAATAATTGATAGAACTAGACAAGATTGGTAAGCATGTAGAAGATCTGAACGTTACTAGCAACCTTGACCTAATTGACATTTATGGAAAAATACACTCAACAACTGTAGAACACACATTCTTTTCAAGTGTACATGATAGAGCTCAACAGTATATCACTTGGTGGACCATAAAACAAGTCTCAGTACATTTCAGAAGCTTGAAATCCTATAGATTATGTTCTGTGATTAGAATGGAATTGAATTAGAAATCATAATGAGATCTACAAAAAAAAAAAACACAAATATTTAAAAATTAAACAGTAGTTTTCTAAATAACCCATGGGTCAAAGAACAAATCGCAAGAAAAATTAGAAGAGTGTAATGAATTATAATGAAAATACAACATGTTAAGATTTATGGAATGCAGCTAAAGGAGTACTTAGAGGGAAATTTATAGCTTTAAATGCATTTACTAGGAAAAAAGAAACGTATAAAATTAGTGAGTTATGATTGTACCTTAAGAAGCTAGGGAAAGAGCAAAGTAATCCCAGAATAAGTAGAGGGAAGAAAGGAAGTGATAAAGGTAAATGCAAGAATCTGTGAGATAGAAAACAGATAAAGAATAGTGAAAATCAACAAAGCCAAAAGTTGTTTCTTTGAATATATCAACAAAGTTGATAATCCCCTGGCCAGACTAATCAAGGTAAGAGAAGCACTAGCTACCAATATAAGGCATAAAAAGGGATATTACTAAAGCCTCTTCAGACATTAAAAGGATTATGGTGAATGTTAGGAACAACTGAAGTTGACAACTTGGATGAAACGGATGAATTCCTTGAAAAACAGGATCTTACATAAACATAAGCTTTTAGAACACAGAGGAGGAGGAAGAAATACTTCATACCTGATACTAAATCTTAACAAAGACATTACATAAAAAGAAAATTATACATCAATATCCCTTGTGAAATAAATGTAGGAATCTTAAAATACAGTCTTGCAGTGCATAACAACATTTCCGTCAGTGATGGATCACATATATGACAGTGATATGCCGTGTAGCCTAGGAATGTAGTATGCTCTACCATCTAAGTTCTTATCTGCCTTTCTTGTCATGTGACATTGTCTCTGTGTGTCTGTCTTCACATGGTAGTCTTCTTACGGGGACACCAGTCTTATTGGAATAGGGGCCCACCCTACTAGAGAATAACCTCATCTTAACTAAGTATGGCTGCAAGGACCTTATTTCCAAATAAGGTCACATGCTTGGGTACTGGGGGTTAAGACTTCAACATATCTTTTTTGAGGAGGACACAGTTTAACACATACATTAAAACTAATTCAAGATGGATTATAGACCTAAAGGTTTTAAAAGCTAAAATATAAAGCTTCTAGAAGAAAACATTGCTAGAGAAAGCAATAACTATTAAAGGGAAGATGGGTAAATTGGTCATTGAATTAAAAATTTTTTGCTCTTCAAAAGATTACGAAAACGAAAAGACAAGTCACTGAGAAGATAGTTGAGACAAGTCAGAAAATAAAGTCAAATCTGACAAAGGACTTGCATTGGAATATATAAAGAACTACAAGTCAGTAAAAAGAGAACCTATTTTTAAAAGGTGAAAAGGTTTTAATAGATACTTCAGAAAGGAAGGCATCTGAAAGATGACCAGTACACCCATGAGAAAGTGCTCAACATTAGCCATCAAAGAAATGCAAATTAAAACCACAGTGAAATACCACTACACACCGGCCAGAATGGCCAAAACTGACACCACCAAACATTGCTGGGGATGTGCAGTGGGGCTGATTGGCTAGTGGCACCAGGTAACTTTCTGTGGCCATGATGACGTCTTCTGTCTTGATAGGGGTTTAGCTTTTACCAGTGTATTCAGTTGGTAGAACTCATCAAATGATATACTTAAGATCTGTCATTCCACTGGATGTAATTTTACCTTAAGAAATGAAAATGTATTTTCAACTCTCTTTAATGATATGCATGCTGAAGTGTTTAGGGATAAAGTACTCATATGTGAACTTCAAAATGCATCAAAAGTAAGATGGCTTGATAGATGGATGAATGATGTCACCACGGTAGAATCTAGGTGATGAGTATGTGGATGTTCTTTATATAGTTCAATTTTTCTGTATGTTTGAATTTTTCTTTACAATATGTTAGGGAAAGGCCACTTGGAATAATTCTTTGTTGTGTGGTTACGTTATTGATTTGACATACCATTAGGCTTATTTGTTTTCAGTTTTATGGTTTGCTTTTTTTTCTCTCTATTCTTAGAATACGTAAAGTATTTAATGGTTCAAAAGTCAAGCCTAATTTAATATAGGGAATTGCTACTTCAGTGATCTTTGTTTAGCTATGATTGTGCAACAACAAAAAGTTATGATTGTAGTAGTGATTCTTTATATTATGGCCTATATGCATATTTTATGTACACATAATCAACAAATATGGTTTTTGTAATTCTCTTTTGTTATGTTCTATATATTGAAATGCAGTTTGGTATCTGTTGAGTATAGTATTAATATAATAGGCTTGAATTTTTTAAAAAGCCAAGTCTATGTAGAAATGTATACTGAAAAGTCACATTTCCATCTCTATATCCTTGATCCTGTTTTCCCCACTCCTTATAGGTGACTGTTGTTACTGGTTTCTTGCTCATCCTTCTGGTGTTTCCTCCAATAAATGTATGTATTTTTATTTTCCTTTCTTAAAAAAGTTAGCATGCTGGATATACTGTTTCACATCTTGTTTTTAGTTTGTTCTCACTTTGTCTATCCTGACCAGATACCCTCCTTATTTATGGCAGTGTGGAGCTCTCCCTACCTTACTCTTCTTGTTCCTGCTGCACAGACTCTGTTGTATAGATGAACCATGCTTGAGTCAAGCAGCTCCCTGTGCATAGACATTTGGGTCCTTTTCAGTCTTTTCCTATTGTAAACAGTTCCGAACTGTTGCTTTTGTATTTGTAGCTAACCCGTTTTTAATCTCAGAACTCTTATTGTCTTTTTCTTTCTTGTTATGGACATTTTGTTCTGGTTTTGTGCTGTATTATCTTCTAGAATTTCTCCAAGAATATCTGTTTCATCTAGGGACAGAATTGGTCTCTCTTCCATGTTACTGGGTCTCTTCCCCTGATCCTGAAGAGCTATTCAGGGTTGGACACAAGAGACCTGGGTAGTTGGCACTCTGCCTCTGCTCTGGTGGAGTTGCCTGTTTCCTACAGGGTCTCTCCCCTGGGGTGGGAGTTTGGAGTTGTTCTTTGGGGAGCAGGGCAGGTTAGTTTGGCCAGCAGACTTAGCTTTGTGGGGGAGGTAGGACAGGGGTCAGCCCTCATGCCATAAACCCTCAGAGGCCAGAAAGAGGTAGGCTTCACCAGAGATGCTCCCAGACACACCAGGAACCTTGGGAGGAAGGGAGGGTTTCTTGCCCATTGGAGGAAGTGGCACGTTACCACTCAAATTGTGCTCTACCGACCAGCCTCAGTACCATCAGCCTCACCTGGGAGTTTGCTGGAAGTACCCTGCCCCAAACCTTTTGGGTCAGAATCTGATGGTCTACTAAGTCCCCCAGGTGACTCATATGTACATGGGAGTCTGACAGGAGGCACTGCTAGCCCTTGATCTCCTCTGCTCTGTGAGCCTTTTGGGGGTTCTGACAGGCACATGGGCTCTCCTTTCCTTTGTAGCTCCCTTGAAGTACATTCTGCTCTGTTCCGTTAGCCAACAGTTCCTCCTACTTCTAACATCTAGAAATTTGTGAAACATATCTCATCTGTTCACAAGTCCCCTCCTGCTATCATCTTTGTTGGAGGTTTCTTCCTCTTTATACACCTGTGCTTTGTTTCTTTGAGGTTTGAAGGGCTAGGTAGTAAAATGCATATATGTAGTTGGTCATCCTCTAATGAAGGATTTTAAGCAAAAAACTGGCTGTAATATTGATGAACTGTATCAGAGGTAATGGGGACAGAAGCCAGATTGGAGTGGGTGAGTGGGAGGTAAGGGAGTAGAAATTGGGTACAGACAACTCTTTTTGAAAAGTTTTGTTGTGATTAGGACCAGAGAAATAGGGGTGGGGTCAAGGGTGATGTGTGGTTGCAGAGAGTCTTCATGTGAGCATGTTTGTAGGAGGAAGAGGAGATGGGGCCCTATGGAGGAGCAGTGTCCTTACACAGAGAGCCACCACCTGAAGGAGGGCTTTGGGCAGGTACTTCCTCTTTGGCAAAGGTGTGAGGGTAGAAGGTGCATGGATCCTTTGTTATATAGCTCAGGAGTCTAGTGAGAATTAGAGGTCAAGTATGAGTTTATGGGGCAGTTGCAACAAAGTACCCCAAACTAGGTAACTTACAGCAACAGCAATGTATTCTTGCACAGTGCTGGAGGCCAGAGGTCCAAAATCAGTCTCACAGGGCTCACTCACTCTGGAGGCTGTAGCAGAGGATCCTTCCTTGCCTCTTTTAGCAGCTGGCAGCTACCTGGCAATCTTAGGCATTGCTTGGCTTGTGGTTGCATCACTCCAAATCTATGCTTCCATCTTCACTTGGCCTTCTCTTATGTATGTCTCCTCACCCTAAATCTAGGATGATCTCATCTTGAGATCCTTTACTTAATTACATCAGCAAAGACCCCTTTTCTAAATAAAGTTGCATTCATAGGTCTGAGGTTTAAGACATACATACCTTTTGGGGGCCACCATTGAACCCACTATAGAAGCCTGTCCATATCCAGGATAGAAGGGCCCAGAGAAGGCCAGGTTCCCCACAAAGCAGTTATTTTTAGTGGAATCCAGGCAGTAAGTGGTGATTCAGTCCTATTCCATGTAGCATGACCATAGTAGTTCAGCTAAAGGAGTTCCTGGTAGACTTAATGAGATGCTCCTCTTGTCCTAAGTAGTCTTCACATTGCACTCACGTAACTTCTGTCTGGTTGCCTCAGTTTGGCAGCTCTAATAGGACAACCCTCATTATTTATTAGAAAGTTTGTGTAGTTAAAATCAAGTGTTTCCTTAAGTCTGTTCTCATACTTGTGTAGTTTGTTCTATGAATAGACATGGAAATGAAACATTTAAAAAAAGTTAAAAGTATTTACAGTTGTGCTCTTCAAGACAACTTTCTAAACATGCACATGCTCTGAAGGATAGCCACATCTTTTTATTCTTTCTCAGAGTCAAACAACTTGTACAATGGCTGGTGCTGGTGCCAGAAAATTTAGCCCTAATAATTTCTGTCATCTGCAAAAAACAAGGCCCTCCTATATGTTCAACTCACAGCCTCTATACCCAATGCCAGTAATCTTTTGCCCTCACTGGCACTCAGATGCTATGGATGGTTCCATCTCTTCCCTGGCCCTTGGCTGCCCTCATACCTTCACTCATCTCCTTCCCAGGCAGTCATCAGTATTCCCTGGCATACCACTTCCACAGCCTTTCCACTTTCTTGCTTTGTCATGCTCAATCGATGAAGCCCCAACCCTGATGAAATTCAGTCACCCACCTGCCCCATTCCTGCTCTACCATGCAGCTGAATATGGCCCCCTGACTGTTCCTGTTTCGAGTACACATCCACTCACTTCAGGAGTACTTCACACTGCCCGCCGGCATACTGCAATTCCCCAGTCTCTCCTTGCTTCCTCTACCTTCCTTGTCATACCATCTTTCAGCTGGTGATACCTCATTTCCTAGTTCCCAGAGACCAGAGAAACAGTCTGAAGAGAATGTCTGTAGGCCCCACATCTCTTCATCTGCCCCCCACTTTGTGCTCCCCACGTCTCTCCTGGGCCCTGACTTCTGCTCCTGTTCTGGGCCATCTCTCCAGGTCTCTCCTGCATCAAGAGTTTTTTCCCCTCAAAGCTGGGTCCGTCCCATCTCCCAAGAAGCTGCTGCTGCTTCTACCACCTTGATAAAAGCTGCTCTTGGCTCTACCACCCTTTTAGCTTCTCTGCTTCTCTTTTCCAGCAAGACTCTACTCAATCTCTTGATAGGCTCTTGAGCCCTCCAGTTAGTCCTTTGTTGACATGAATGATGACCTTTATGTTGTTAAACCCAGGGACCAGTTGTCTCTTCTCTTCCCCAAACTGTCAGCATCAGTGACCTCAGTATCCATGTGAATCAGTCCCTTCTTTCCCATGAAGCTTTGCACCAGTGTGCACCCTCTCAGTGGGGCTTATCCAGACTGCCCTGTTTTTTCCAAACCACAACTTTAATCCCTTTCTAACAGAATAGGTGATTGATAATGTTTATCTTAGCTGTCTGTTGTCCCTGCTGGGGCAGAGCTCTACAAGGCAGGGTTGTCCACTGCATTCATAGAGGTAGCTCAGGTACTTCAAATGGTGCCTGGGTCTTCCTCAGTGCCCCACATGGTTGGAGAGCCTTGGGCTCTGACTTCTCTTCTCCACCCTCACTCCTGACATGATCTTACCCAGCCTCATGGCTCTGTTCCATCTTTAAGCCACTGGCTACCGTATTTGTCTCCAGGCTGACATGGTCTCCTCAATTCCAGACCTGTGCTCCCAGTGCTGATTTAACATCTCTGCTTGACTTCTAGCAGGCTTCTCCAGCTGTACCTGTTCAAACTTGAGCTCCCAAACCTCCACAACTTTCTCTTTCCCTGGTCTTTCCCTTCCCAGAAAGAGTGACTCCATCTTCCTACTCCTCAGGCCAGAAATCTGCTGCTGGTTACCCAGAATGCTTTCTCTCACACCATGTCCCATTCATCCACAAACCCTGTTCATTCTCTTTGATGAGTTCTCCCCATCTCCATTGGTCCCATCCTGGTCTGAATGCCCAGCCTTGCAACCTACCTCTGCTCTTGCCCCTGTATCTCTGTTCAGTCCTGCACCATTTGGGATGGAACTTGATGCTCTTCTGTTCAGGCCTCTCCATTGGGCTCCCCTCTCACTCAGAGTCAAATCCAAAGTCCTTACAGTGACATACAAGATCCCCTGTATGATCACCTCTCCTACCCGCTTTCCTATCACTTACCCACTGTGGCCTCTCTGGCCTCTTTGGTCCTCCCTGGACCCTCCTCTAGGTACACCCCTGCCTCGGGGCCTAGGCCCTGTCCTTTCCTCTGCTGGGGACATTCTTTCCCCAGGTATCATATGCAGGCCCCCCGCTTTTGGTTTCCTTCAAGTCTGCTCAAGTGTCACCTTCCCACTGTGGCCCTCCCTGAAAATTGACACCTGCCTCCACCTTCCCCTTCCCCTGCCTAGCCTAGCACTTGTCATCATCTGCTATATGCCATTTTACTCACTGGTTTTCTCATGTTCCCCACCTCCCTCCCACTCCTTCTCCCTCCCCCTTCCACTAGAATCTAAGCCCCCTGAGGGCAGAGTTTTTTTTTTTTTTCACCTATTCCTTGCTGTGTCTGCAATGCCTAGAACTGGCATATTTACTGGATGGATGGATGAATTTTGAAGTGGTGCCTTGCCCTAAGATTTTGTCTTAGGCTAAGGGCAGAATAGATTACAGCCTTCTCAGCTATTGACCTATTAGCTTCTCCATGGCCATAAGGAACAATATTGTTTATGAGTTAATCAAACCTGCAGCCTGGAGTCAGAAGGTACACATAATGGGCAGATATGTGGAGTTAGAGTTTGAGTTACTTTTGGGGGATTTGCAGTTATCCAAAAACATGAAGTAAATCAATGAGAGTCTCAATAGCACCTACACAGTTGCCCCACTTTTTAAACATACATTCTTTATGAGTGTATAATTTAACAACATGATTTCCCAATGCAGCTTTGCAAAACAGGAGAAATGAATTTTAAAGGCTGTCAGGTGCCTTTGCAATCTGTGGCTTGATATTTGTGTAACAACATTTGTGTTTTGCCAACAGATGTGCTGCTTAAAGTACCCATGAGAACGGCCTTTGTCGTTTTACCCCTGACTGGACGAAACCTCAGGAACTGATTTCTAAGAAGAGGCTGACACTGCCCACCCCAGATCCCAGGCCTAAGGGACCTGACCACTACCCACTTGGGCCCTTAGTGACCTCTGCAGACATTGGTGCAGCCCCTGTAGCCAAAAACAACAGTGGTTTTCTCGCATGTTGCTCTTTCCCTAGTGGGTTATGAGCTTATGGAGTAGGGACCCTGTGCAACTCTTCAGGGCCTTCCCCTGTGTAGTACAGTGCCTGGCATGAGTGGTTAATGGAGTCCCTCTTGGGTCTCCCTGGAGCAGTAAGGGCGCACCACATGACCTCTAAGTATGTGTGTGCCCCCACTACCTGAACCTCATGCCCAGGCTCACTCAGCAGGCTTGGGCCGCATTTCTCCCTGCTGGGCCCCTATAGTTTGGGAGAGCAAAATGTTCTGGCTAACTGAATTTTTCTGAGTCTCAGCAATTTGAACAATATTTTGTTTTGTTCTGGTCAGGTTATGACACTCATAGTATGAAGGAAAAGAAAGGAATCTGGTGTTGTAGGAGGTGGTGTGTTGTGTCATTAATTGTTTTATTTTTAAGTTTTTTATATTCGTGCAATGAGGCAAGTTTTCTTTCAATAAATAATGCTGGGAGCTTATCACACAAAAGGCATATGTGTTATCCTCAGGACATTTTGAATTATCTGGGTTTATTTTTGTCTCTTATATTCATTTATAAACAACTCAGAGTCTGCATTTTCAGCCAACAGAAATAGGATGAAAGAATCTCAGAATTTATTTTGTCATTTTTCAATAGCTTGAGTTATAGTGATTGTGATAATAAAGTTAAAAAGCTATGTAGCAAGTAAACTTTACATATGGTTTATCGTGAACTTTTTTTTTTTTTTTGCTTTTAAGCACCTTGATACCCAGTTATTTTGTGTGTTCAAAGAATCACCCATTGTGTGGATCTTAAGTAGGAGGCAGGTGGACCCCACCTTCTACTTAAGAAAACCTAAAGACAGGGTTAGGGGCTAGTGGTGTCCTCTTCTCATGTGCTCTGAAGACTGGAGGCAGGCTATCCATGGCCACTGCAGTGGTTCCATAAGTCTGAGATCCCCCCGCAATCTTTTTCAAGATTGCCTGTGGTCACAAGATGGCAGTTGCAGCTCTAGCCATTGTATTCCTCCTCTCCAAGTAGGAAGAAGGAGAGAATGGGTAAAGGACAAAAGAGTACTTGCCAGCTTACCCTCCAGTCCCATTCAATAATTTCCACTTCCATCCCTACATCTACCTTTTTTTTTTTTTTAACGGAGGAGCAAACAGTGGCTGCAACAGCAATCATTTAGTTCTCACTGATGAGTCTTGAGTCAGCTGTAAGATGGGGTTCAGATCTTTTCTTAAGCCCGTGGTTCCAGGACCCAAGAAGGAAAAGTAACTGCCAGGGACTGTCTCTTAGGTGGATGTCAGGAGCCCAAGAGGAGTGAGCACAGAGGCCTCTTAGGTTTTATCTTCCTCAGTCCCATCAGTGGAAGCCAGAGCAAGTTTGAGCAAATGCAGAGCCAGTAGGTGGGGTCAAGAGCAGGCCTGAAGAATAGTGGAACAGGCTGTACATCTCCTTGGCTAGAACATTGTCCCAGCTCTGCTGGGAAGCTGGGAAATATCTTTCCTTAGCTGAGCACAAGATCCTGTTAGGAAGGCAGACAGAGAACCTTGGTGTTGAGGTCAGCCAGCATTGCCTGCCTGCCACAGGGGACAGGTATTCCCTCCCCTTGCTCCCTGGAAGCTAAGGGATGGTGATGAGACTGAGCCTTGGTCAAAACCATTTTGCCTTTAGAACTTTTGACTCTTGAGAAATAGTGAGAGACAAGTCATGGTAATAGCGTACGTACCAAGAAGCAAGCAGTAGTGGCTAGTGTCCAGTGATGAGGTGATGGTAGTGCCCAACGTGGATTTCCCAACCAAATCATCTCTTTATTACACCTTAGCTGGTTTTTCAGTTGTGCAGCTGCTCTTCTGAGCTTAATTCTCTTAGTTTTTTCATTTATACAACCACTTTCCTGGACTTAGTTTTCTAATCTTTTCTCCATTTCCAAATGTGCCAAAGGACTCCTTTGTGATGGAAGTTAGCTAGAGTTGGTTTCTGTTGCTTTGCAACCCAGGACCTCAATGCAATGCATGGGGTCTGGACAAGGAAAAAAAATGCTTTTACAATTTTATCTCGAGATAGTGGAGGAGCATAGATTTTTTGATCCATGTTGCTTTAGGATTAAAGCCTAGCTTTTTTACCTACTAGTTGTTAAGTCACTTTTCCCTCTTTGAGCTTCAGTGTTACCTTCAGTTAAACATTGCTTTCGTGTGTTGCTAAGCATTCAGGACTGTGTGTAAAGCAATGATTGTGAAAGTACTGGGGGAATGTCCTGGATTGACTGTATGTCATTTGGGTAGCAGTTCAAAGGGCCCTCTGGAAAGGGGGTAAAGAGGTGTGGGAGGTGCCACTGGTACCTGCTGTGAGTAAGGCTCAGACAGACCCTGGCCTCCATCAAACCACAGAGCCTAACAAATAGGCTCTTCAGTGAATGAATGAATGCATGCATGCGTGCAATTCCATGGGATTTGAGTGAGTCTGAAGTGTTCAGATTGGGGAAAATAGTTCAGCTGCAGATCACCATCCAACAAATCATCCTAGGCTAAATTGCCTCTGACCTGGCAGTGGGAACAATTACCTTGGGCTGTTCAACAGTCACTTACTGTGAGTGCACTTGGGTAGATTTTTAAATTTATTAGTCTAGATTTGAATGCAACAGTTCTTATTGCTGACTTATGACTAGTCACCACTAATGAACAAAGAATATGAACAGGAAATTTATAAAAGAAGAGATACAGGTGGCTAATGAAGATAGGAAAAGAATTCTGCCTCAGTGATAATCAGAGACACAAATGAAAATACAGAATATGCCATTTTTACCTGCGAAATTTGTAAAGATTAAAAGAACAAAAAGAAAGAAAAGACCTAGTGCCAGCTAATACTGGAATCAACAACTGCTGCACAGCTTGCTCCCCACCTTCTAGACTGGCCTGCACGTGCCACCAGGTAAAACATTTCCCTGTCTGCGAGCACATTTGGGTCCACTGTTGAGCCGGTGACCCACCACATGGTTCATAGCTCAGGAAATGCAAACTCTAGAGCAGTGGTATCCAGTCTTTTGGCTTCCCTGGACCACTTTGAAAGAAGAATTGTCTTGGTCCACATATAAAATACACTAACACTAATAATAGCTGATGAGCTAAAAAAAAAAAAAAGTTGCAAAAAAATCTCAATGTTTTAAGAAAGTTTATGAATTTGTGTTGGGCCACATATAAAGCCATCCTGGGCCACATATGGCCCGTGGCCCATAGGTTGGACAAGCTCTAGAGTGATGATTGGTCTGTGAGTATCCTTGCTACCACCCGGGACATTTTGTAGGGAACAGCTGCTTCCAGGGTCCTGCATGTGTTTGAGGTGTTCTATGCATGTACACACACTTGGAAACCTATTTTTGTTTTTCCTGCACCTGCTTGGGTCATTGTGGCACAGGTATATTTTTTCCATTTGTGTACATTACTGAATTCACTAGAATGAAGTTGTGCGTGTCTTTTTATAAGCCTCTGTGACATCTGTGGCATTTATGACTCCTTTTTTATCCTAGAATTGTTTACTTGTACCTTCTCCCTTTTTCCCTCGTCTTGGCAGAATTTTGTTGGTTTTATTAGTCTTTCAAAGAGCAAACTTGTGGGCATTATTGTCCTGTATTACTGTGTGTCTGCTTTCCAGTTCATTAAGTTCTGCTTTTATCTTTATTATATCTTCTACTTTCTTGGGGTACATTCTCTTCTCACTTCTTAAATTGTAAAATTAGCTCACTGATTTCCAACCTTCTTTTCAAATATAAACATTTAAAGCTGACCCTCAAACTATTTCAGCTGCATCCAGCAAGCTTTTGATGTGTAGTATTACCACTTTAAGTCAGCTTGAAGGGTTTTTTTAAATTTCCTTTATGATTGTTTCTTTGAACCACCGATTATTTAGAAATGCATTTTTTAAATTTCCAAGCACATGGCTTTGTTTTGATTTTCCTAGTTACTGTTTTAAAAACTCAAGTTCTAGCTAAACTGCACTGTGGTCTGAGAATGTAGTATGTGTGACATCAGCCCTCACAGCTTGTTGAGAAGTGCATAACTGCCAGATTAGGGTGTGCAGCTGCCGAGCAGGGATGCAGGGGTCTGTGAAAGCTCATCACCTCAGTTTTGTCCACTGGGTTACGAAAGTATCCTCCCTTCTTACTGTCATTTTTGTCCACTTGATTTACCCACTGCTCGGAAGCATTTGTGACAGTCTCCTATCGTGCTGGTGGACACGTCGGTTTTTTCATGAGCTTTGTTAATTTTGGTTTTATTATTTATTTTGAGGCCAGGTTTTCAGTTTTAGAAGTGATTTTATCTTCCTGGTGCATTGAACTTTTTGACATTATGAAGTGCCCCCTCTTTATAATTAACAGTGCTCTTGCCTTGAATTTTACTTTGTCTGATGGTAATGGTGCTGCGCCACCTGTGCTTTTGGTCAGCACTGCTGCTTTTCATTTTTCTCCCTTTTGTATCTTTTTATGGGTTAGACATAGCTCTTAAAAATGGCAAATAACTGGATTCTTTTAAAATCTATTTTTAAAAAATTTTAACATCTATTTGATTACTGATGCATTTAGATCTGTTTTATGTAATTTTATTTTGTGTATTCCAGTTTTTCTACATCTTCTGTTTTTTTCCTTTCTTGCCTTCTCTTCGATTGATGTTTTTTTAATTGTAAGAAACACATAATATAAAATTTACCATCTTAACTATTTTTAAGTGTATAATTTAGTGACATTAAATAAATTCAGATTGTACCACCATCTTTTGGATTTTCAATCGATATGTAGTATATGTGTGTCATACCCTGCTTTTTCATTTTCCATTTAACAATAGAACATAAACATCCCCATTGTTATGGACTAAAGTGTTTTTGTCCCCTCAAAATTCACATGTTGATACCCTAATCCCCAGCATGATGGTATTTGGAGGTGGGGCCTTTGGCAGGTAATTAGGGTTAGATGAGATCATGAGGGTAGGGCCCTCATGATGGAATCAGTGTCCTAGGAAGGGACACCACAGAGCTCACTCTCTCCTTGTCATGTGCCATATTAGTACACATGAGAAGGTGGCTGTCTACAAGCCAGAGAGAGGTCCTCACCAAATAAAAAATCTGCCAGCATCTTGTTCTTGGACTTCCTGCCTCTAGAAATGTGAGAAATAAACTTCTAATGTTTAGTCCACCCAGTCTGTGGTATTTTGTTATGGCAGCTTGGGTACATTAAAACATCCATGTTATGAAAAACAGTAAACATCCTTTTAAAGCTACCTTATATTCCATTGCAAATTGAGCTTATCTTCTATCTTCGCCTTTTATTGGCTCCTTACCCCTTGCCTCTGGACACCCCACATCTTCTCTGTGCCATGCTTTCCAAAACAGAAGTTTATAATCACGATCTCTACCTCCCCAAGGGTCAGTCCCTGGAATCTCTCCTCTACTCTGTCCTACTGCTGTCTGTCTGCTTGATCAGGACCCACTCATGGAACCTCAGTGGCTCAGGAGGCAGACTCATCCTTATTCACACTCTCTCAATAGGTGAACTTACCAGACTCAAGCATTTATCTTAGTGACCTTTCCATGGCATGTGAAAATAATTGACTTCCTTCTTGCAGCTCTTCATTGGCAAAAAGGAAACTTAAACCAGGTCATACTCTTTAGCCCTCATCTCTGTGTCCCTGCACTGGATGGGCTCTGTGTCCTGCATTGAGGCTCCTATGGACATCTCTCCAAGTAGTCTGAGATGACAGTGATGTTACCTATTGCTGCGTGTTACCCCTTGGTTGATGGAAACCACTGAGAGCAGTGACTGCCTCTGTTCACCCACCAAAGCCTCCCCTTGTCATCACTGGTGTGGCACTTACTACACTTCTTGTTCAGTGAATGACATTTGTAGGCATGTCAGAACTATGGGAGGAAGGCATTTAGCAGCAAGAGGGGGAGCTCCTTGTTTTGCCCACAGAGCTAAGCCTTTCCACTAGGAGGTTTTGTTGTTTGTTTGTTTGTTTGTTTTGCATTCCTGAATTTATAAAATAAGTCCACCTAAACCTAGAGGTGACATATTAAATACTAGAACCAAAAATAGCTCATTTAGGCTCAGGTGCCCCAGAATATTTTCCCCACCAAATAACATTTTCATGGATGTCTACACAGTGGTTCCCTGAGCATGTCTCAGTTTGATAGTTGATCCTGGGAGGTCAAGGTTGAAGTGCATCTGTAGAAAATGATCTTAAGATGAATGAGATATTATCAACAAATGAATGTCTCTGTTAGCTCCAGTAACCTCTGATCTTCAGAAAGTGGACTTGTGGCCCCTAGAGGTGTTGTCACACGTCTAAAGTTAGCCGGACAGGTCATTCTCCATCCTGGCTCTGTCCCACTTCCCACCTGGGTAGCTACTGTGTCAGGAGCCTCCCATAGCTCATCTGTCAGTCCCCCATGAGTCTTTGAGTTTCAGTTGACATCCCATTAGGTGGCGACAGAGAGCACTAAAAAGAAGTATGAGGAAAATAAAATTTGTTTTGCTTCATGTTAGAAAAAAGGTGTGTGGGGTATTATGTATACTTTAGTCAGATTTTACCATGCAAAGCATTTGAAGGTTTTTGCCCTTTTTTCTCCCTCCCATTCTCCTCAATCCATTGCCTGCCCTACCACCCCCTTACCTCCCCCAAATAAAGTGGCTAGATCAGAATGACCGAACAGCCAAATCCCATGTCCTCTGGTCTTCGTCACAGTCAACAGCAGCAACAGTCATGCAAGCTGGGAACCCAAGAGTCTCCTGCCCTGCCCATCACTGCCCACGTGCTGGGAGCCAGCCAGCCCTGCCCAATGTTCCTTTATTTTTTCAACCTTTCTCTTCATCACTTCCTCCACTGACCTGGTTCAAACTCTCATCTCTGTAGGACTCCTACAACAACTTGCTAACTCTCCTACACATTTCTGTCTTCTCTGTGGTCCCTGGAGCTGAATGTCACTCCCCTGCTTTAAATCCAAAAGTGACACCCCATCTTCCAATGGTGTTAACACCCCTAATGTGACTGCTGCTGCTTTCTGGCCTCATCTGTTGCCACCTTTTTTGGCCTATATATACGAGGGCTGTTCGGAAACTATCCAGCCATGTATTAATAATGTGAAAAATAGAGGCATTTATGGGTGGAATTTTTCCATACAACCCTTGTATGTACCCCTCAGCTATACAGGACTGCTTACATACTCCTAACCTCTGTCCGTGGTTACCCAGCTGCATTTCCTCCTCCTACTTATTCTTGAAGACTCTGCTCAGTTATCTCTTCCTACAGAGAGCCCTTCCTAAGCCCCCAGGTCCTAGCCATGTTAGATCCCTCCTCTCTCAATCCCACCTCATACCAAGAGAGCAGCCTGTTGACTGTCATGGCTCATGTACCCTGGGTAGGAGGAAGAGCTGAGTCTTTTATGTTCACAATCCATGCTCTCATAAAAAGCTCATGCCACTCAGCTTTCAAGCCCATACACTCCCTGTCATGGGCTTGCTCACCACCTAGGAAAGTCCCCTTCCATTGAGAATTCATTGCCATTCCCACATTCTTTGCCTCTCTGACCCAGCCCCTGCCATCCCACAGGTAACTTAAATATGCAGATAGTGGCCCTCCTAGCGCCTGGCTCCCCATCTCCTTGACCATCTCTGTTCCAGTGACTTCATCCACCCACTGCTAATGGTCACAGTCTGGACTTTGTCATCACTGGAAACTACTCCACCCATAGAACTGTAACACCTCTCTACTGGTGACAAAGACTTCTTGTGTTCCTAGCTCAAAGGTTTCACGTTCCCTAGGACTCTGTCAATTTCCCCACTCTCATGAATCATGCCCATCATACTACAGACATGTAGAGTTTCCCATCTTCACTGAGCACTCCCTCCTCTGCTCCTGTGCCGTTCTGTTTCCCCTTTGGCTAACACTCTTTAAGACTTGGCTTCTCACCATCCCCTCCTCACCTCCCACTCTGCTCAGCTCACTTCACAGAAGCTTTCTTCCCCACATTCCCTGGAACAGCGTTGTCAGCCCCCCCCCCCCAGTGGATGTCCACGTTGCTGTGGCCGTTGGCAAATCCTCCTTTTGACATGGTTGTTCCTCCTGGAAGCCTTGTGTCTCTTTGGGGACCCTCTCCTTAATGCAGTGTCACTGGCTTAGTCGGTTTTATTTTCTTTGGCCACCTCACCTCACATCTCAGTCCCTTGTGTGTTTGGGGGAACTTTCATCCCACTTTATGAGTTTGATGGGAGGCCAGGTGACCTCTGACTGCAGTCATTGAAAATGCCAGATGCTTCTTTTCCTAGGTTCCCTTTCATCTGGGGCAGCAGTCAGCAAACTACATCCCAAGGCCAAATCTGGTCCATCACCTGTTTTTGTAAATAAAATGTTGCTGCCCAGCCCTGTCCCTTCCTTTATGCATTGTCTGTGGCTGCTCTCACACTATACCGGCAAGTTGAATGGTTACAACAGATACTATGTAGCCTGCAAAGCAGAAAGTATTTACTATCAGGAGCTCCCTGGTGGCGTAGTGGCTAGGCTTCGGTGCTCTCAACGCTACGGCCTAGTTTCGATTCCCAGCCAGGGAGCTACCACCACCACCCCCTAAAAAAAAAAAAGAAGAAGAAAAAAAAAAAGAAGTATTTACTATCTGGTCCTTTACCAAAGAAAATGGCCTGAGCCCTGCAAGAGTGTATGGAACAGTGTTGTCAGCCCCCAGTGGATGTCCACATTGCTGTTGCCATTGGCAAATCCTCCTTTTGGCATGGTTGTTCCTCCTGGAAGCCTTGTGTCTCTTTGGGGACCCTACCCTCTCCTTTAATGCAGTGTCACTGGCTTAGTCGGTTTTATTTTCTTTGGCCACCTCACCTCACATCTCAGTCCCCTTGTATGTTTGGGGGAACTTTCATCCCACTTTATGAGTTTGATGGGAGGCCTGGGACTGCACTGGTCACACCCACCTGTTGGGGGTGGTGGGCAGCTACAGGAGCCCTGGCTCAGTGTTAGGTCCAGGAAGGACAAACTCCTCGGCACAAGTAGCCAGTGCTGCCCCCTGCAGGGTGGAAGAGGCAGTGCTGATTCCCCTGTGCCAGCCAGCCTGGCAGCAGGATTTGAAATAGTGTTCCTGGCCAACTAGACTCAAAACTTGTTCTTCCAGTCCTCTAGGAATTCTCTGGCCACCCATTAAGCCTTTTTCCCCCCAGTTTTTGTGATTATGGTAAAATAAACATAACATAAAATTTGCCTCTTGAACCATTTTTAAGTGTGCAGTTCCATGGTAGAAAGTACATTCCTACTGTGCAAACATCACCACCTTCCATCTTCTAGTAGCCTTTTAATCAAGTCTTTGTCTATGTAAATCAGCTGAAGTTGGTTTCCATTGCTTGCCACCAATACTCTGGACAGATACACCTGATCATCCTTCTACAGCCTCACTCCTCTTCCTCTGTCTCCTGTGCTGATTCTTTCTCCTTGTCACAACTCCAGATAGTGGAGGGAGGGTTGTCAACACTCACATCTGAGATGCCCCCACTCAGTCGCCTGGCTGCTCAGACCTCTTTGCTGAGGACTCCTGGATGTCTGTCTCTAGCCCAGAACTTTCCCCCAAACTCCAGGCTCATGTATCCACCTGCCCTTTAGACTTCTAGAAGGCAGAATGCCTCAACATCAGAAACATAAATATGGAAATCACAACCCTTGATCTGCATTCCTCCTGCCCCCAGCACACACATACCTTCCACTGATGGCACCTAAAGCAGCCACCACATTACCTACCTAAACCACACAAGCCCATGTGGCACAGAGGTCACCTGCAGATTTTCAGCGGAGGATGCAGTCAACAGACAGCCTCCAGCTGCCTGTTCCTTTGAGTAAGAGCCTTCTCACCCAGGTCATACTGTTTGCAGGACAGCACCCATTTCACTGAGTGAGACAGGGTACCCTCTACCTTGCCATCTCTCCCCAGGGTGAGTCAGAGCTTTATTAGGCCAATGTCACACTTCATTTTCTTCCTCCACCCAGGTCCACTTTCTCCCCCTTTTCATAGGTGGCAATCCCTAATAAACATTTATTAATAACCCCCCAAACTGTGGGCCTGCCCTGTAGCATCTTGCATCTTCCTACCCTCCTCAACCTCCTTTACACTCCACATCTTCCACATGGAGTGCACTTTTAAAAACTGTTCATGTGATCGTGTCCTTCCCCTGAGAAAAACCTTCTGGGGGCCTCTCACCCTTCTCAGAATAAAATTTAAAGTCTATTGCCTGGAAGCAGGACTGGCTTCTTGAGCATGCAACCTATATAAATGTCCAGAAGAACCACGCTTGGTTTAATGCTCTGATGTGGCCATCTCAGAATTCTCCATTTGTGTAAAGAGGCCCTGCATTCTCATGTTGCACTGGGTGGGACCTGCAAATTATATAGCCAGGCCTGCCTCATTTTGAGCTCATTTTCTTTGCCTTGCTCACTTGGCTCTAGCCCATTACTCTTGCTTTTCCCAGAACATGCCAGATTGTTCCTGGGGTCAGTACCTTGGTTCATGCTGCTCCTTGTGCCTGGGCCCCTCTTTACATGACCTGCTCCCTTACCACTCTCTTCAGATCTGGGTTCAGACTCACCTCAGAGGGATCTCTCCCAGGCACAAGGCCCCTGCCCATCTCTCTAGCCTGACCTCTCTGCTCTGTATGCACGCCATGTGCGCGCGCGCGCACACACCACCACCACCACCACCACCACCACCACC